>JAODAL010038049.1:0-39675 GCA_025379985.1 Phyllomedusa bahiana
CGTGCCAAATTTTTGGGTGCCCCGTTCATCTTTTTTTTTGGTTAAATACCCCATTCAAAATTCCCCCGAAATGCCTAAAAATTAGTAATGGATTATTTGTGAGACATAAGGGGTTGCTCTATGAAGAGATATACAGTATGGGATAAGAAAGAGCCCATATACTGCTCCTGAACAGGGGCCCTCTATTGCCTCTGCATGCCCCTGTCAAGATATGTAAATTGTGGGAAAACATATTTAAGAGATGATATAATCATAAACAGTGTCGGACTTGGGTGTCTAAGGGCCTACCAGTGGACTTGATTCTTGGGGCCCATTTGCAGAATTTATTATTGGAGCCCAAATGCAGAGTTTATTCTTGTGGCTAGCCAATTTAGTTTATTCTTAGAGGACCACCAATGGAGTTGATTCTTGGGGCCCACTACAGCTACTGTACATGATTGCATACGACTCTTGCATTTTGCATCTCTTTCTTTGTCTTTGTCCCTGAAAGCAACACCAGGGCCCTATGTTTACTGAAAGTTTCTCCTGCTACCCTGTGGGCCACTCCAAGGCTGGCCATAAATCATGGAAAAACGGCAAATTTGGGGTGCTTGAGGGGGCTATGATTTTTCTGCCTTTCTATCAAAGTTAAATGCCAGTTTTGAATGATGCCTAATGTATTTCTTATAACTTAAAATGATATAACTAATTGTCAACCTAAAACTTGTATCTTTATTACACTTAATAATATACAGTACATAGACACAGGCGCAACCGTCCCTGTGGCTGACACTCATGAATAGGCTGAGGAGGAATCCTTCATTTACATGCACTTTGAGTTGCTGTTTTTCATTATGCTGTCGACTTGTGTTTGTTCATCAGGTTTTTCTCCTGAAGAGCTCTCTTTTTTCCATGTTAATTACTGAGATCAATGCTGTTGTGGTTACATAATGTTTATAGAAGTCTCTACTTATCAGGGATTTAAGTGTTGTAAATGTCACTTTATGACTCCCTCCTGGAAGGGACATAATTAAAACAGCCAATCTCTTCTCCATGCAAAATAAGGTTGAATATCCAAGTGAACAAAACATACTCGGATTATAATTCATAGGCGTGCTCCACTTCACAAAATATTATTTCTTCTTTCCTCTGTAGGTTTCCTTTCTTGTCAGGGACAGTGAGAGTTATGTTTTTTCTTGCATACTGCTTGTTTGATTGTAATCACAGAAATGTCTTATGTATTTTGTTTTAGTTTTATCTGGATTTTGGCTTCATATGCGTGGGGGATGGTGGGTAATAATTTCTAGTATAATAATGGATTGTTTATTTGAGGGGTGAAAAGCCTAGTTGCTGCAAGAGTTGGACTGAAACACCACAATACTTAAGGATTATGCTGGGACTTTGTTCTGACAAAATAATGTGCACCTTTTTATAAATAGCTTGAAGATACAGAAAACAACCACATTTAAAACTGACTTTCATTAGATAGTCCTCTGTGTTACAATGATAAGATAAGTCTTAGGCTATCCTTGTTCTAGGACAGCAATCAGAAGTTATCTTTAGGGGAACCATATCATAGAGGTAATTAAAGAGTATTAATCTTAGACTTTTATGCACACCCATTGGATTTGCAATAAAAATCTGATTTATGTGGTCCCACCTTTGAGACCCATAGCTATATAGACAGCATTGATCCCCTTAGCTCTTGTCTCTGATCAGCAGCAGCAAGGAACAGAGAGGTGGCTGAATCTACACAGCCATCTTTCTGTTCATTGGTGCCACTGTAATGAGGACAGGGGGGGTATAGATGCGTTCACAGGGCAAAGACATTTGGAGAATATCCACAGAATGTGTCCGAAATGGGTCTACCCCTTTAATAAGATGCACTCATCTTGTCTTTGTAAGATAATAAGGTAAAAGACCTTCTAACATTTAGGGACTGTCCAAATAAAATAACCATTTCACCATCACATAATATTGGCATATTTTATTTTAGTCCTCAACACATTTTAAAAAGTGTCTAGCCTATTCCTTCTCTATTTCTTAAATTCGACTCACTTCGTAAAACAATGCCGAAGACGTTCATCACATTTTATACATATTATGTTGTTTCTTAATGCATTTTTCAAAAACTACACACTGCACAATTCCAAAAGCAGAAAATACTTTACATTTCCCATTCTTGACAGTGCAGCCTCTACTAACTATTCAAAAACAGAGAAGTGCTTACTGGTGTAAATTCGATATTGCCAAGGTGATAGAAATCATTTATTTCTAATACCTAGAGCATTGTATCCTATTTGAAAACGTATTATGTTCAAATATTTCATTCTAAACTCATGCATTGTTTTCCAGGCTGATGTTTATTGAGCAAGGAGGGATTTGTTAAATATCCTATTACTTGAGACATTTTTCTTCTAGGGAAACTGATTTCTTTACAGGTCGGTGGAACAAAAGCAGAATTGCCTACTGAATTGGTTTAGTAGGGTATACTCATGACACAGAAGGATGTTTCAGTAGATTTTAATAGTATAAACACAAATATTGGATCTAAATAACTTTTCTCTTTCGGGATTGAACACATTGAATCTTGATGAAAATGGAGAAAAGGCAAATAAATCATATGGTCTACAATGTAATTATCCATCTTGTTATTAATATATTTATAAGCATTCTTTGTAATTCAGAGTCAGTACAAATAGCTTTCAAAGCTATGTATTACAACGCACTATTAGTAGGATCTTGATTCACTCGAAGGCATAAACTGGCTATGCATAAAACAGCTTTTAGCCAAATACTTATTCCACCAGCACCCATATCTTACGAATCCACCTTAAACATATGCTTATTTTGGCAAAATATACATGTTTACTTCAATGAGGAAAAGAAATAAGAGACTGCCAGACCCTCTGGCCATGGCCAGGGGAATCTATCATGGAGCACAGGAATCTATCATGCCTAGACCATGCCAGGTGTTGAGAATATACTGGTGGCTATTTTTTAAAGGGGTGTTTCAATATTTTAAAATGCTTGTAAGTTGCAAAGAGATATTAGAAAAATGAAAAACTCGCTAATTTTAGTGCCTGCCAATGACAATTCATTCTTCTTGTCACCCTGCAGCTATTCACAGACTTCAATTGTCTCTTCCAAGATAAATGGTACATGACCACTGAGTGCTGTGACTGACTGCAGCATCATGTAAGCTCTAGTTCTGACTTCATCAGCAGGCACACCAGGACTGGAGCAACAATGGATACAGTATAAAGAATACACATATGGATAAAATTGTTGGTACCTCTCCTACAAAGAAAGAAAAAAACCCACAATGGTCACTGAAATAACGTGAAACTGAGAAAAGTAATAATAAATTTAAATTTACTAAAAAAACAACTGATGTAAATCAGACATTGCTTTTGAATTAAGGTTCAATTAAAAAACAAAGTAATGAAACTGGCAAGAACACAAATGATGGTTTCCTGAACTTAATATTTTGGTGCACAACCTTTTGAGACAATCAAGCAAATGATTTCTGTAATTGTCAATGACACCTCTGCACCCGTCTACAGGTTTTTTAGTCCACTCCTCATGACCAAACTGCTCCAGTTGTCTCAAGTGTGCAAGAGCCATCTTCAGAATGCAGGTTTCTGTTCCTTCCACAGATAGTACAATGCTTTGCTCTTAGCCATATTTGGAGGTTTTTAGCTAAATGTTTTGCATCATTAACCTGTTGGAAGATGTATGAGTTGTGACTGAAACCAACTTTCCTGATACTAGACTGTACATTTTTCTCCAGAATTTCTTGATAGTCTTGAGATTTCATTGTACCATGCATAGATTCAAAACACCCAGATCCAAATGCAGCAAAGCAACCCCGAAACATAACTTGGCCTCCTCCATGTTTCATAGTAGGTACAATGTTCTTTCCTTTGTATGTTTCAGTTCTGCATCTATCTTAGAGAAGGGGAACATCTCTCCTTATGGAGAGCACCAGTTAAGGTGTGTAGTGTTTTGATTGCCTTTTAGCCCACTACTAAGCATCTACATATCACAAGGCATTGTGGGAAAGGAGCTGGGAAGCTTACTGCGCCCTCTATTGGTTGTAACAAATCCTCAATTTACTTCTGATTCACTGAATCTTTGAGAAGCAAAAAGGAATATTAGTCAAGCCAATATCGCTCATCTACATACGACCGTTTCGGGTTTTGCCCCTCATCATTGTAGAGCAATGTAGACTAATTCAGTGAATCAGAAGTAAATTGAGGATTTGTTACAACCAATAGTGGGCGCAGTGAGCTTCCCAGCTCCTTTCCCTTAATGCCTTGTGATATGCAGATGCTTAGTAGTGGGCTTAAAGGCAATCAAAACACTAGACACCTTAACTGGTTCTCTCCATAAGGAGAGATTTTCCCCTTCTCTCAGCCACTCATTGCCTCCCACCCAGTCAAGCCATTATTGCTCTGCTCTACACTGATGAGGGGCAAAAACCTGAAACTGTCGTATGTAGATGAGCGATATTGGCTTGACTAATATTCCTTTTTGCTTCTCAAAGATTCAGTGAATCAGAAGTAAATTGAGGATTTGTTACAACCAATAACGAGCTCAGTGAGCTTCCCAGCTCCTTTCCAATAATGCCTTGTGATATGCAGATGCTTAGTAGTGGGCTAAAAGGCAATCAAAACACTACACACCTTAACTGGTGCTCTCCATAAGGGGAGATGTTCCCCTTCTCTCAGCCATTCATTGCCTCCCACCCAGTCAAGCCAGTATTGCTCTGCTCTACACTGATGAGGGGCAAAACCCAGAAACAGTCGTATGTAGATGAGCGATATCGGCTTGACTAATATTCCTTTTTACTTCTCAAAGATTCAGTAAATCAGAAGTAAATTGAGGATTTGTTACAACCAATAGCGGGCACAGTGAGCTTCCCAGCTACTTTCCCATAATGCCTTGTGATATGCAGATGCTTAGTAGTGGGCTAAAAGGCAATCAAAACACTACACACCTTAACTGGTGCTCTCTATAAGGAGAGATGTTCCCCTTCTCTCAGCCACTCATTGCCTCCCACCCAGTAAAGCCAGTATCGCTCTGCTCTACACTGATGAGGGGCAAAACGCCGAAACAGTCGTATGTAGATGAGCGATATTGGCTTGACTAATATTCCTTTTTGCTTCTCAAAGATTCAGTGAATCAGAAGTAAACTGAGGATTTGTTACAACCTATAGAGGGCGCAGTGAGCTTCCCAGCTCCTTTCCCATAATGCCTTGTGATATATTGATCCATCTCGACCTTGGAGTACAGCTCAATTCTCTTTGTGAATTGTTCTGGGCTCTTTAGTTACTCTCCGTCAATTTTCCTCTTCTGGCAATCTCCAGGGACGTTGGCTGCAGTTCCATAGACTTGAAACTTCTGAATAGCATGAACAACTGTAGAAATATCAAACTGTTTGGAGGTGGTCTTATAGCATTTACCTTTAACTTGATTGTCTATAATTTTCTTTCAAATTTCCTGAGACAACTCTCTGCTTAACTTTCTTTGGTCCATGTTCAATGTAGTACTAACCACGATGCCAAACAACACAGGGACTACTTTTCTTCTTTAATTCCTTACTGCTGCAGCTAGTTTTGACCTCCCTAACAGAGCCCCATTTCTTAAATATGATGTGTTATTTTATGTGGGAATAAATTTGTGTTGCTTTTACCTACCCATGTGATTCAGAGACTGTATTTTCATGACACATTTTGTTTCAGTAAGCAATAAATTTTGGTCCATACAATCTTTGTTTATTTTTGAAAAATATCAAAATGTTGTGTAATTTCTTTTAAATTTGCCATTTTCAAAGTTCCAAAATTTCTATATAATTATATACAGAACTTATAGTTAACTTATAGTTATTTCACATAAAAAGTCATCACTATAAATGACTCCATCTAAGAAATTAAACACCTTAAAGTATTGAAAATTTAGGAAGTTTAAGATGTTTAGGAAGTTTATTAACCCATTAGGTGTTTCACAGAAATTAAAGCAAAATGGAGGTGACATTTCAAAATTTCATTTTTTTTTTGTTGTTGCATATTTTACATTGTTATCCATTATCCACTGGAACGCGCTAGATGTGACCAGAACAATGCAAACAAATATGGATTCTGCCACAGAACGATACCAAATTGGCATACTTTATTTTTTATTTTTTTGGGGTCATTTGTAAAGGGGAAAAGGGTGGTGTTCGCGTTTTTATTTCATATTTTGTGTGTTTGTATTTTTTTTTTTATATTACTTCTTTTTTTTACTAATTCACATTTTGTTTACTTGTCTGCATAGGGGACCTGTATCAGTGATTTTTAGATCAATGTTACAATGGATAGCAGTACACTAAAGTACTGCTATCCATGACAACTGTCAATCACTGTTGATGTATAGATAGAGTGTCCTTTTTTCATGCATTTAACTAATATTAGGTACTCTTTTACTTCTTTTGTTATGTTTATTAAGAAAAAAACATAATCTACTAAGGTTTTCAACACAAGGACATATCAAGTGAGCTATGACTTTATTGTAATAGGAATTAATAGCAGTCAGATATAGACATATGTTGCAAATGACTGGGGCAGATGTTTGGCAGAACATTTCAAATGTCACAAGTAAATATGGTTGAATAAAAAGTAAAAATCCCAAATCAGCTTATTTGTGTGGGCAGCACTAATGCTCTCCAGCTGGTAGTTGCAACTAAAGTTCTCTACGGCCGAGCAACTTCAATTCTTTAAAAAAAAACAAGGCATCCAATCTTGTTTTTAAATGAAATAAAACACAGGCTTTATTTCACGTTAAAATTACAATACTTTATGTTCAGGTCTCCATTGCTAACACGTTTTGACATGGTCCTTATTCATAGCTTACTGTATACATCACAAACTATGTAATTCCTATTTAACATAATGTGGTATGCTATGTGACTCATTGCCATCAATGGAAGAACAGTTTTCCTCCAATAAGATAATTAGAGATGGGCGAATTTCTCAAAAATTCGATTCGGACTTCGCAAATTTTTCCCGACAAAATTTGTTTCGTTCGAATTATTCGGCACGAACGTGTTAAAAAAAGAGCTATTTCAGGCTGCACAGGCCTGCGGGTGCTGTAGAATGTTGTCCCATGTTTAAAATATCAGGGGAGCTGGTTTGGTTTATAAAAATGTTGTGTTTTAGTTATGACCGCAGATGATGCGCCGCTCTTAGAATCGTTTCACATAAAATTCCCTGGGCACTTAAGAGGGCAAAAACTGACCAAAAATCGCGGGAATGTAGGCTGAAAAATCATGCCAGGAAAGCTGGAAAAAAAAAAACAAGTGAGGCTCAGGGGAAAACTTAGTGAAGGTGTGGAGGTGACGACGGCGCCCACAGAGCATGAAGTCGGCAGTGGCAAATGACATTCTGGAGGTGGAAAAAAACAAAAGGGAAGCCACGAGTGGCCAATGTAGAGCGGAGGTCACGGCGGCGCAGTATGAGGTCAGCAGGGGCACTGACTTTGGAGGTGGAAAAACGGAGGAAGCCACAAAAATGGCAAAATAACAGTGTGGAGGCACGACGCGGCAGCATAGTCAGGCATGGCACAATGCATTCTGGAGGCGGCAAAACAGTATTAGGCACAGAGTGGCACAATGATACAGTGTGGAGGTCACGACGCAGCAGCATGAGATAGGAGTGGCCAATGACATTCTGGAGGGGGGCAAAAACAGTATTAGGCCAAGGTGGCACAATCACACGTGTGGAGGTCACGAAAGCAGCAGCATGAGATAAGGCAGGGGCCCCAATGACATTCTGGGGCGGCAAAAAAGTTTAGGCCACAGAGTGGCACAATGATACAGTGTGGAGGTCACGACAGCGCAGCATGAGACAGGAGTGGACAATGACATTCTGGGGGCGGGAAAAAACGTATTAGGCCACGAGTGGCAAAATCACAGTGGGAGGCCACGGGGCACAGTTTGAGGTTCAGGGTGCCCCAAGACATTCTGGAGGCGGAAAAACGTATTGGGCCCACAGATGGACAATGATACAGTGTGGAGGTCCGAAGCAGCGCGGGAATAGGCGGGGCCCAATGACATTCTGGAGGCGGCAAAACATTTTTAGGCCCGAGTGGCACAATCCCAGTGTGGAGGCACGGCGGCAGCAGTATGAAATCAGGCAGTGGCCAATGACATTCTGGAGGCCCCTAAACATATTAGGCCACAGAGTGGCACAATGATACGTGTGGAGGTCACGAAGCAGCAGATGGATCAGGCAGTGGCACAATGACATTCGGGAGGCGGCAAAACAGTATTAGGCCCAGGTGGCAAAATCACAGTGTGGGGTACCGCAGCAGCATGAGATTGGGCATGGACAATGACATTTGGAGGCGGCCCCAAAAACAGGGGGAAAAGCCACGAGTGGCACATGATGAGAGCGGGGGTCAAGCGGCAGCGCATGAGGTGGGGCAGTGGTACAATGAATGGCGCGCCAAAAGAAAGCGCATGGGTCAGACAGTGGCACAATGAACGTGGGATGCACGGAAAGGAAGCAGCACAAAAAGGCATGAGGTCATGGGGCACAATCACGAGGTTAAGGTGGGTGGAAATCCCAGTCCCGGGTAAAGATGGTGGTAGGAGATGGAGAAACTGTCAGCAGTGTGGCTTAGGCGGGGGGGGCGGCATCAAAAAAAAGTGGCTGGGGGCGGGGTAGTTTGAACCGGGACTGACCCCTAGGCTTGGTGGTGGAAATCGGCCGTCCACCCCTGATTATCTTACAAAGGTCAGTCGTTCCACATTTCCCGTGGAAAGGGGTTCCCCTTTGGGGGTACGATGGCCCCCGCCGCACTGAAACCCGCTCTGAGCCACCTAGGGCCGGGGCAGGACAGTTCTCCACTGAAACTGGGAAGTTGCGGCCACCATCCATTTTGGCTCCCCAGTAGTCCAGCGGATCTTCTAACTGGGGGTGGCAGAGTGCTGTCCAAGTGGGGCCACAACCTGTTGGTTCAGGGATGTCCAGGTCCTGCTTGCTCCCGTTCCCCTCTCATAGGCGGTCGAAGGAAGTGCTATCGTGATCCGACTTAGGTTACATGATGGAGGGGGGTACTGCTCCTACCCCCCCCCTTCCCCCAGCGCCCGGGGCGTAGAAAGTGAGGTGAGGAACCCCCTGGTCAGACCTGTCGAGGAGGGACGTGCTGCACATAGGAGCAGCCAACTGATTCGGGATTTCCCTAAGTATTTGAGTTTTGTCTTCCCTTCAAATTTTGGGAAAAAAAGGGCTCCTTTTTGGCCCGGTGCGGGGCCAAGGGGTGGAGACCCGAAGTATCCTCTGCCGGAGGCTGAATTCGGCTGTCACTAGCCGGAAAATAAGCATGCTCGGGCCCTCCCAAAAGTGATCGAGGGGCTCCCTGCTCCTTTTCCCACTGTATACGCCCCGGTGCTTGGGGGTCTCGCTTGTTTCCCTCTCTCCATCCACCTCCCAGCTGCTCCTGTCCTCCCTTTGTCACCGGGGTAAAAATCCCTCATTTCCCCAGACAAGTTCTGCCCCAATGTCCTCCTTTCTCCTCCTTTTCGCCCCCACCGGATCTTTGGGGCCCAGGTTGTAGTCCCCCAGTCTCCAGTCCCTGCCCGGGGACAGATTTTTCGCATCTGTTCCAGGACATAAAGCAGTGGAAGATGTTTACCCCGTATCCTGGCGACGCAAATAAGTCCCCTCTCAAGGGCCCCCAACAAAAGGAGGTGTCACGATGAGCTGCCACTGGCTGACATCAAAGTTAAACAGGGGGTACTTCTGTCTGACTGGATCATAAAAAAAATTTTTTTAATGGCCTTTCTTGTTCATCAGTCGGCCAAAACATGTGCAGGCGGAATTCCAGGGGGGAAACATCGCATATCAGAGTGTGTTGGGGGGGGCCGTTTGCTGCTGCAACTCGGGAGGGTGTTTGGCTTTGTACGAATGGAAAAATGCATGCACATTTCCGGGCCATTTTCAAAATGTTTAAAGTGGTGGAAGTCTTCGGGAACCTTTTCCAAAACCAGTTTGAACCGTGCGCCTGCAGGGCGCAGGGGAATCCCTCCTCGGTGCAGCGCGGACCCCATGTTCCCCCCATTGTCCGTCACCATGTTCCGTTTTGCAGTTGGCGCAGAGAAAGCCACACATGATTTCTTGCTGATGCGCGGAGCAGTTCCTCCCCTGTGTGACTTCTTTCGCCGAGGAAGCCAGGTGTAGAAACTGGTGACCCGCTGTGCCCTACACATGTGGGTATGATGGAGCAGTATTTTGGGGAGGCTGAGATGGTAGTGGTGGTGGAGGAGGGGCGGAATTGGCACGGTGCAGCGTTTGAAAACGTGGAGGAGAAAAGCGGCGTCCCCTGCCCAAGTTGTTGGGTGCCGGGGGCGGAAGCACATTCACCCATGGGCCTAAAGGACATGTATGGCCCTGATCGTAGTTTCGTCCCGACGTCCGCGCTGCCCTGCACCTTTGGAACAAACCCATAAGCTTAAGGACTTTACCACCTTTTGTTCTACTATTTATGAATGTTGGGGTATGCCTTTTTTTGGGAAAAAAAAATTCGGCTTGGAATCTCCCTCTCGGCCAGACAAGCCATTAGTTCTCTGAACGGGGCAGAGTCCACCATTTGGAAAAGGGAGGGACTGCAGTACCAAAAAAACTTGGACAGGGCACGGTCAGCTGTGCCTTAGGTGGTTGGACGCATCTGTTGTCTTTTGCAATCGCCTTGCTGAACGATGCTGGCGCCATGAGTAGCGAGGAGAGGGTTGGGGCCGGGAGATGATGTCAAAGAGAAACAGTCCCCTTTGCAAGGGGGGGTGGAGCCTTGATGGCTGCAATGGATGCATGCCACTGGGCGCTGTGCTGTGCTGTTGCTGCGGGCGGGGAGGGTGGGCCACCATCTGAGCCACGTTTCTCCCAGGCCACCCGGGTGGTGACGTGCATGGTTGACCGGGGCCCTTTTGGGGCCCCGTTGTCCCCGCCACGTTCAGTTTATGCCTACGATTTTTACTATACCCCTATTTGGGTCCTTGGGGGTTTTAGCAAAGAACTGCCACACCGCCCAGTATCGGATTTTCCGCCAACGTCCCCACTGAGTGACTACTGCCGCCCCCTGCCCCGCTGACCCTGTGCTGCTACTTTTTGGACCTGCGAAAAGGGGTTTTTTCCCCGTGGCCATTGGTCCCGGGCCTCCCTGCTGCTACCCTGCTGCTCACGGCCCACACCCCCTTGCTGGCTGCGCTGCTGCCTGACGCGCAAGTGACGCCCCCTTTCCCTTTCGATATGAAGCCCTTGCCTCACCCCCGGGTCCCAAGTGCGGTTTGGCTACATCTCATCTTTTTGGTTTCATGTCACTGCTGTCCTTCACCCGGTTTTTGGTATGCAGAGGTGACCCTCACAATGACCTCCCATGCCCCCTTCCACATCTTACTTTGCCCCTACTGCAAGAACAGGCGTATTGGCCCCATTTCTTTGCTGCCAAGTGTGCTGACTGCCCCCCCTCAAAATTTTTATCCCCCGCTATATTGTGGCCTGAGGCCAGACCACATAGTAGATCTCGGTGAGGGAAAGGATGGGACAGGGCGGGGTGGGACAGGTGAGGGCCCCTGACCCACTCCGGGCCATGCCAATAATGGTTGTGTCTGAGGTTCCCACCGACTTTGGCTGGGGTTGCAGATTCATCTGGGAGGGAAAAGAATGAAATTTTTTTTTAAACCCAAACAAAAACCCTTGGGTTGCTGAACAACACTCGGCCCCTAGATGACGCGGCGTTCGGCCCTCACAGAGGACCCCTGCTGCGACGTCCCCTTGCTGTGCTGCGACCCGGGGCCCGTTTCCCGGGAAAGTTTGTGCCCCTGTACGCAGGGCAGAGCCTGCCACCTCTCTTTGAATACTGTTTGTTCTAAAAAGTACAGACACTGTTTGTGATGATTTGTATAGATAAATATACACCCCGTTTTGATCCCAAAAGAACCCCCGTACAAACTTGGGGGAACCCTTGGTAAAATTGCATCCACAAATGGCCAGGAAAAAATTTATTTTTATTGTCGTTTAAAAACACGTGGTTTTACTAAATGTAAAAACACAAAAAGGTTAATTAACCTTCGGACATGAATTAGGGTACGGAAAATGTATATTTTTGGGTTGAAAAAAACGGTTTATTTTTGTCAGCCACTAGCAAAAAAACGCTTAATTAACCCCGGATGTAAATTGCAAAAGAATTGAGGCACAAAAATGTACTTTGTGGTGTTACAATTGGTGTTTTCAAGCCACAAAAAAGAGATCATTGTAAATTAACCTTTGCTGTGAATTAGGCTCAGGAAAAATTTAATATTTTGGCGTTGAAAAAACGGTTTCTTGGGGTCGACACCAGCAAAAAAATTAATTAACCCCTGGATGTAAATTGCGCCAAAAAAATTGAGCCCCACAAAATATAGTTTGTAGCGTGTTAAATTGGTGTTTTTAGCAAAACAACAAGAGATACGTTGTAATTAACCTTTGCTTGGAATAGGGTACAGGAAAAATTTATATATTTTGGCGTTGAAAAGACGGTTTCTTGGGGTAGCACACCAGCAAAACAAAGCTTAATTAACCCCCCGGGGTAAAAAGCGCCAAAGAATTGAGGCCCCACAAAATAGTAGCTTTTTAGCGTGTTACAATTGGTGTTTTCCCACCACCAAAAAAGGAACAGTTGTAATTAACCTTTGCTTGTGAATTGGGTACAGGAAAAATTTATATATTTTGGCGTTGAAAAAAACGGTTTTTTTTGTCAGCACACCAGCAAAAACAACGCTTTTAATTAAACCCAAATGGATGTAAAATTGCGCCAAAGAAATTGACCGCACAAAAAAATAGTAGCTTTTGTAGCGTTTACCCAAAAAAGGGGGGTTTTCTACGCCACACAACAAGAGATAAGTTGAAAAATTTAAACCTTTGCTTGTGATTAGGTAACAGGAAAAAAATTATTTTTAAATTTTGGGTTGAAAAAGGGACGGTTTTCTTGGGGGCAGCCACCAGAAAAACAAGCTTAATTAACCCCTGGATGTAAATTGCCCCAAAGAATTGAGCCGCACAAATAGTGCTTTGTAGCGTGTTAAAATTGTTGTTTTCACGCCACACAACAAAAAGTTTCAGTTTAAATTAACCTTTGTTGGTTTAATTAGGCTACAGGAAAAAAAATTTATATATTTTGGCGTTTTAAAAGAGGTTTCTTGGGGGAGCACACCCGCAAAAAACAACGCTTAATTAAACCCCCCGGGTGTAAATTGCGCAAAAGAATTTAGCACCAAAAAAGAAGTGGTTTTGTATTGTAAAAACGCTGTTTCTTTAAAAAGAATAAAAAAGGAACTTGGCTTAGATTCCACTTGGTTATTGAATGTATATGCAGCTGCAGTGGTACGCACAACTGGATTTCAGATTCAATACCCCAAAAAATTAGAAATAGAACATTAAGAAAACAGTCTTCTGAGACACGCTGAGACACCCCACAAATATCGTGTATAAAATCAATTCTTCAGTAAAGAAAGCTATCAGACCGCTGGCAGCACCTTCCCTGGATGAGCCACAGTGAGAGGAGTGTGAGCTTCCGATGACGCGCCCGCCGGGGGACTTATTATAGTGCTGGTGACGATCACAGAAATCCCGCGGGTCCTCTGTTTGGCTTCTCCTTTGCACATTTCATGCAGGCTATCCCTTTTCCTCCCCAGAGTGCTTTGCCCCAGTAGGCCCCTGTGCTCGCAGCCATTTTATCAATCAAAAGCGCACTTTGTTTACCCGAAGTACCCCAAAGTTCGACTTCGTTCCGAACCGAAGTTTTCCTGAAATTCTAAACGTATTCCACTTTGTTAGAATCGATTCGCCCATCTCTAAAGATAATACTGACATTAAAACAAGTGCAGATAAAACCAAAATATACAGTAGCTATATAAGGAATAAATACTAATATTTAATTAATTGGAATAATACTGTTTGTCTAAAACTGAGGCCATCTGTAACTCTAGTACCGAGGGTAAACATTCACCATCACAACTTAGGGTTTAATAACTTCCTCCCGTAAAGGTCTTGTAACCAGTAGTGTTGAGCGATTACGTTGGCCATCGACATCGATCGATGGTCGATAGTCGACCATCATCGACAAGATATTTGTGGTCGTGGTAGATTATGAGTCAGATGACCATTAAAGTTTTAGGAGAAGCAACAACACCCTTTCTTTTCTTACGCCCAAACAGGGCTGAGAAGCTGGGAATTAAATCAAAAACAATCTAATGGATACGTGCTACATCTTAGGCAACACACTTAGTTTATAAAAGCCACAGAAAAAAAATATCAGGACCATTCACTATCCCTGTCTTGCACCACAGCATGACCCTTAAACCTGCATGACCCACAAATTAAAAAGTGCAGAAGTGCAGTATGATTTGGAACCATCATTTTACTTGAATACTGGACATTGAATATCCATAGCCTGGTACGCAGGCATGAGCCCCAAACCTGCATAGACCTGACCAGGATTTAAAAAGGGCCCGAAAAGGAGTCGTTCAACCACCATTTTAGTTTCACTTGGACATAGACTTTCCCTGTCCTGGGGCCACAGCATGAGCCCCAAACCTGCATGGACCCCTGATTAAAAAAGTGCCGGAAAAAGGAGTCATTTCAAACCACCTTTTAGTTTCACTGGAACATTGACTATACATGTCCTGGGCCACAGCTGAGCCCCAAACCTGGATTGACACAGCAGATTAAAAAGTGCTGAAAAAGGAGTCTTTTAACACCATTTTTGTTCACTGGACATTGACTATACCTGTCCTGAGCGCTCCACAGCATGAGCCCCAAACATTGCATGGACCCCAAAAATAAAAAGTGCCGGATAAAAAAGGAGTTCTTTCAACAACCATTTTAGTTCAATGGACATATACGTTCCCTGTCCGGGTAGCGCTTGATCCTCGTCATGAGTGCGGACCTAATTGAGCTTCACTTGGAAATACTGGTGGTTAACGCTTTCCTGTTTCCACACAGGTGCACTTTTTCTTGGCATTTCTTTTTCTCATTTTACTTCAAAAAAACGTGCTGGAGGAAATTGTCTCTGTACTTTGTTCTCTGTCCGTTGTGCTCATACTCTCATGTCCTTCTGAATTAAACTACATCTGGTCAAGTTTTCCTGTACCTCCCTTGTACAATTCAGAGAATTTTTTTACCAGCTATTTTTGTACATGCAAGTTTTTTAGTAGTTTAATTCTAGAAAACACCATTTTGAAATAGGATGGAATCCCACCATGTCTTTGTTTCTCTTTTTTAATAGTATTAAATGGGTTGTCTCAATACAGGGATTGATAGCAATGTTAAAGATCTAGACAAAAAACAAAAGTTCATTTTGCAATATGTGTCCATTAAACAAAGTTTTTGTCCTAAATATTCCTGTTTCTGACCAGCACCGATCACCCTTGAGCCACTCTTGACAATTGTGAAAGAAACAAATTCTGTTAGAAACAACATTTTTTTATATAGGACATGTAGTATAGGCTGCATGTCACAGCAAAATGCCCCCAAAATTCAAAAGAATGACCCTTGAGCCACTTTGGACAATTGTGAATAAAAAATGTCTGTTAGAAACAACAATTTTTTTATAATAGGACATGTAGTATAGATGCAAGTCAAAGCAAAATTCCCCCAATAAATTCCAAAGATGACCCTTGAAAGTCACTTTGGACAATTGTGATGGAACAAATGTCTGTTTGAAACAACATTTTTTTATAATAGGACCTGTAGTATTGCTGGCATTTAACGCAGCATGACCCAATAAAAAAATTATAAAAATTATTCTCAGCCACTGTTAAAAAATTGTGAGGAGAAATGCCACTTAGAAGCCACATTTCTGTTCCAAAAAAATGGACCATGAATTGTTGCTGCATCCTCACAGCAACATGACCCCCAAAAAATTATAAATATGACGTCTAAGCACACTATTAAAAAATTTGTGAGGCGAGTTAAGCCACTTAAAAGCCACATTATGTTTCCAATGGACCATGATTATTGCTGTATCTCACCAGCAACATGACCCCAAAAAATTTATAAATATGAGTTTTAGCCACTATTAAAAATTGTGAGGGAGAGTGAAATTGCCATTAAAAGCCACATTTTCTGTTCCAAAGGACCATAATTATAGCTGTATTAACAGCAAAATGACCCCAAAAAATTATAAAATATGACCTTCTCAGGCACTATTTAAAATTGTGAGGGAGAAATGCCACTTAAAAGCCACTTTCTGTTCCAAAGGACCATAATTATAGCTGTATCTCACAGCAACATAACCCCAAAAAATATAAATATGACTTTTCACCCCACTATTAAAAAATTGAGGGAGAAATGCCACTTAAAAGCCACTTTTTCTGTTCCAAAGGACCATAATTATAGCTGTATCTCACAGCAACATGACCCCAAAAAATTATAAATATGACTTCTCATAAACTATTAAAAATTGTGAGGTAGAAATGACACTTAATAGCCAAATTTCTGTTCCAAAGGTCCATAATTATAGCTGTATCTCACAGCAACATGACCTCAAAACCATTGACATTGCGAAAACTTCTAAAGATAAAGTGAGTAAATGGAATACAGTTTTTGTCATGAAACCTTGCTGTCTTTTACAGTTTCCTCACAGCAAAACCAGCAAAATGAACTGTTGGGAAAAGAGAATAAAAAATTGCAGTAAGAAATGATAATTTTAAAAAAAAGTTTTCAAGAGGACCATTTCTGTTTGAAGAGGAATGTAAAGTAGACCGGCATCTAATCGGTGACCTCGGCAATTGGGGCCACAACACATCGGGAGATCCATGCCTGATTCATCTTGATGAAAGTCAAACGATCCACATTATCTGTGGAAAGGGGGGATGCGTTTGTCTTAATGACTCCTCCAGCTGTGTTGAAGGTCCGCTCAGATATGACGCTGGCTGCTGGGCGGGAAACAACACCTCTATGGCGTGGCGAGTGAGCTCGGGCCATTCGTCCATTTTGGATACCCAGAAGTCTATTTGGGTCCGGAACACATCCAAAAGCATCGGTGTTGAGATGCAGATAGTCGTGCACCATGATCTTAAGCTGGTCTCTTGTGTTGGATGTGTGCCCTGCATTGCATGGATTGGTGAGGTGGTAAATAAAGATTGCCAGAGGTCACCCATTAGGCTTCTGCAGCCTTGCCTGCTGCTGCTGCTGCCGCTACGGCTACTTGGCACTCTACTGCTGTCACGTCGCTGATGTTGTTTCACCGTGACATTTGGGGAACGTGAAGCAGATGCAACAGATGTCTCCAGTTGATCAATCAGCAAGGTTTTCCATTTCCTGCTTTTTTACTCTCTATTTGGGTGGGTGGAAGGAAAGTGCTGGTTTTGTTTGGTACCGGGGATCCAGGAGGGTGGCCACCCAGTAACTGTTGTTCATTTTGATGGCCTTAATGCGAGGATCATGTTGGAGGAAATGGAGCATCCAAGCACTCATGTGAGAGATGGAGCCTTGATTTCCCAAGCTTCTCGGTCGAGGGGCACTAGCAAACTGATATTCCTCATCTTCCTTCTCCGCCTCAAATTCGCGCCAACCTCTTTCCAAGGCAGGGACGTCGGAAAACGTCGGTGTCTAGGAAACCTAACTCCTCCTCCTCCGCTTCCTCCGGCACAGCTTCAACACAGCCCTGACTTGCTGAGATATGCACCCTGAGAGTGATCGCCACCTTGCACTAGCCCTGGACCTGAACCACTGCCTAATGAAGACCGATGAAATTGTGAAACTGTGGGGCCCTTTGTGGATTTTGACGGAGAGAAAGGCTCCGTGTCCGCATCTGTGTCCATCTCCTCCTCCATCGCGGGTGGGGACCTGTTGTTTCAGAGTGTCCAACGATCGTTCCAGAACTAAGATCACCACAATGCTCATGCTGACAAGGGCATTGTCCGCGCTGACCATTTTGGTGGCTTCTTCAAATTGGCAAGGATGGTGCAGAGCTCTTTCACCTGCCTCCACTCTCGGTGGCTCAACACCCCGAGGTCCGCACCGCTGCTTGTCAGGCCATGTGTCATTCGAAACTGCGTAATGGCATTGCGCTGCTGCCACAATCACGGGAGCATGTGGAGGGTGGAATTCCAGGGGTGTTGCCACGTCAACAATGAGACGGTTGACGGGGGGGCCGAGCTAAACGCTGCAACGTAGCCAGGGGGATGAAGAAGGGTTGCGAACGGGGGAAGTGAAAAACTTAGACTTCGAGCCTTCCTCAGCAGGCAGTCCAGACCCGGGTTTAGCTCTTTCGAAATTTCTGGTCGACATGGTTCATGACATGTGCCAGGCAAGGGATGTGCTCCAGCCTACCGATCTTAAGCGCGGCCAGCAGATTTCGCCCGTTATCGCACACCACCTTGCCTGGCACATGGTTCTTGGCACCCAGCCAGTGCTCGTTCTCGTTGCGGAGAGCCGTCCACAGCTCCTGACCTGTGGGTGGACGGTCTCCAAGACAGATTAATTTCAACACGGCCTGGTTTCTCAGGGCCCGTGATGCCACCAGAGGACCTTGGGGGAAAGAACCCTGCACCATCCCTGCGGTTTTGAAGAGCGTGCGCCAAGCCTGAGAAACCCAAACCCTCACCCCCAGAGACATCCACCCAGCTCACCCAGTGAGCAGTCACAGAGATATAGCGGCCTTGGCCGTGCTCACTAGTCCATGTGTCGGTGGTCAGATGGACTTTTCCGGACACAGATGCAGACAACGCGCTTGAAATTTTAGATGACACGTGGCTGGCCAGGGCAGGGACGGCTTTTCTGGCAAAGAAATGCCTGCTCGGCATCTTGTATTGGGGGCAGGCAAGTGCCATGATGTGGCGGAACCCATCTGTGTCCACCAGACAGAAAGGCAACATTTCCAAGGCCAAAAGCCTGGCAATGCCGACATTCAGGCTTTTGGCTTTGGGATGGTTTGGGTTAAAGTGTTTCTTCTGCTCCAAAACCTGGAAAACAGAAGGCTGGCTGCTAGACTGGCCGCTGTACGGTGTGCAGGTCATCAAACTGGCGGAAGAAGAAGGGGTAGGATGGGTCTCTGGTGGTGCTGGTGGTACTCGGGCGACGGTGGAGGCTGAAGCGGAGGCTTATACCTGATCATGACTCTGAGAGACATGGGCAGCTGAGGAACGCTTGGTGGCGGCGGAGAAGGAGGAGGAGGAGGCGGAGACAGAGGGTATGACAGTGGTTGGAGGCCCGGCGTCGGTCTGGCCTTTTTTGGCCAAGTGTTGCCTCCATTTCATCTCATGTATTCGCTGCATGTGACTAGACATGTTGGTGGTGGTTAACCACCTAAGGTTCTTGCCTCTACTTATGCGTTTCCGGCAAAGGCGGCATATGACATGCTGGGTGAATCCAGAGGCTTGGTTTAAAGAAGGCCCCGGGTTGAGAGGTCCTGGACCTTTTTGACGGCGATAAGCGAGGAGCGGGGTTTGCGCTGACTGTGGCTGGCGAAATCATATCAGGGGGACTTCTGCGACCGCCCTCTCCCTTTTTTTGGGCGGAACCGTACTGACACTACCCCATCTCTTCCTCCTCGTCCAGTGATGAAGCGCTCGCAAGCAAATTCGCTGAAAAAGACCACGTTGGATACGCAATGTCCTCATCATCATCATCAACACAGGTGAACTTGGCCGTCCTGACATTCTGCATCCAGGAGCTGCGGGCTACAAGCAAGAGGGACTGCAAGGCGTTGCCGACCGCCCGGGATTTTTTGCCGATTGACCGGCTTCCTTCTCCTCCTCTGATGGCATCAGTAACTGGGGGTCAGAGCAGACAAAATCATCCTCTTTGGCCTCTTGATCTTTTAACATGCCTTCTGACCCCAACCGCATTTTGCCATCAACGAGGTCTTCAGAAAATGGATTATCCACAGTAGGGGGTACACGAGTTGACATTTGGGCTGCTTCATGTTGGACGGATGCTGGTGATGCTGATGACGACATTTGTGGCCGTGACTGGGAGGACGAGGAGGTAAGACTGCTGGATGCAGGTTGCATTAACCACTGAAGGACAGATTGGCGAAGCTGTTCGTTACTGAGATTCACAGGGCCCTGACCTAGCGATGACAGGCCTGATGATCCTGCAACTGATGATCCGCTGGCATGCGTGTTGTCGCCAGCTCTGGAAGGAGCACCTTCTCTTGTACCTCTACCTCCATGTCCTACCCCCCTCTTTGCTCGCTTACCACCTGAATTTCGCTACATGTTCAGAAATATAAAAATTTTAGTAGGTATGGAAGAGTTTTGGAAAGTCTCTTATTAAAAGACGGCAAATCACAGCTATTCTCAAAACCCTCAAATCAAAACAAAATTGCTGGATTCAAATTTAACTGCAAAATAGATCTATCAACAAAGCTTGTCTGACCAAAAGTGAAAAAACCACCTGTCTGAAATGTATACGGATATTAAAATCCGTATTTTTGGCACCTATTAATTCACCTGTGGGAACTACACAATTGCTGGATTAAAATTTAACTGCAAGGTGGCTCTATCAACAAATCTGGACTGGGCAAAAGTGCAAAAAACACGTATCTGAAATGTATTCGGATAATAAAAGGTATTTTTTGGCACCTATCAATTCACCTGTGGTAACTACACAATTGCTGGATTCAAATTTAACTGCAAGGTGGCTCTATCAACAAATCTGGACTGGGCAAAAGTGCAAAAAACACATATCTGTAATGTATTCAGATAATAAAAGGTATTTTTTGGCACCTATCAATTCACCTGTGGTGACTACAAAATTGCTGTATTCAAATTTAACTGCAAAGTAGATCTATCAACAAAGCTGGCCTGCGCCAAAGTGAAAAAACACGTATCTGAAATGTATTCGGATAATAAAAGGTATTTTTGGCACCTTTCAATTCACCTGTGGTGACTACAAAATTGCTGTATTCACATTTAAAGGGGTGTTATCGTTTCATTAAATGGTCTTCAGAATAAGGGGACAGTGAAAACAAGCGACTTTGCAATTGGATGTCATTAGCAAAGCTGCCTTGTTCTCACAACGTTCCTTATCTCGTGTTTTTATTTACACTGATATCCAGTGTGGGTCTAATCCCTCCTGATCCTTCCTCCTTGCAATTCACTAGCTGAGAGCTCATTTACATTCTGTACAGCCCCTGGGTCGATTCACGGAGCTGTGTGTCTGACTCAGAGTTAGGGGCCGTAGCATTTTCTGTTTCCACACCTAGCAGAAACAGACTGCAGCAGATTGTACAATGAGAAAACATGACAGTTTTGACCCTTGTCCTAACTCTCCTGCATACTCGCAGATCTGTGCCATTCTTAGTAAGCTGTAATACATCTCCAGCTGTGAGAGATCAGTGCTCAGATTAGATTGAATGCAGCCTGTGGTATGTATACAGCTCTTATAAAATAAGACTGATAGGGAGAGACACAGTGATATGTGGACTCAGAGGGGAGGTGGGGGGGGAGTCTCAGGCCAGCAGTGAAGGGGGGATGATGTCATCCAGCTGGGAGGGGAAGAAACGCCCCTGCATTCACAGAGCTGGGAAGCTAAGAGAAGTGTGAATCAGCCGAAGTAAGGAAGCGATACATCCCCTTTAAGTGCAAGGTGCCTCAATGAACAAAGCTGTAGTGCGCCAAAGTGAAAAAACACGTATCTGTAATGTATTCGGATAATAAAAGGTATTTTTTGGCACCTATCAATTCACCTGTGGTAACTACACAATTGCTGGATTCAAATTTAACTGCAAGGTGGCTCTATCAACAAATCTGGACTGGGCAAAAGTGCAAAAAACACGTATCTGTAATGTATTCGGATAATAAAAGGTATTTTTGGCACCTTTTAATTCACCTGTGGTGACTACAAAATTGCTGTATTCACATTTAAGTGCAAGGTGCCTCAATGAACAAAGCTGTAGTGCGCAAAAGTGAAAAATCACGTATCTGTAATGTATTCGGATAATAAAAGGTATTTTTGGCACCTATCAACCTGTGCTGACTACAAAATTGCTGGATTCTAATTTAACTGCAAGGTGGCTATATCAACAAAGCTGGAATGGGCAAAAGAACACCTTTCTGAAATGTATACTGATAATAAAAGTGGAGTTTTGCACCTAACAAAGAGACCTGCAGTTACTAGAAAAGATGTGTATCCTAATATAAGTTCAGGCTGCCCAATATCCTGGAAATATTTCAATAGAAAACTGTCAATAATAAAGCTATTGCAGTGCAATGTCTACACTAAGTCTTGGTGAACTTTATCCAGTATTCTTTATAGAGCTTATCTGTGTTCGCCCGCGGGCCCCTCTCCTTCTCCCCGCTCTCCCTCCGTGACTTTACAGCGGTAGATGCTCCTTTAAAATTTTCTACCTAACTACATAAACTACTAATCTCTGATCTAACTAAGTTGTAAGGATCACAGCTAACAGTAGAGCTTTCTCTGTGAAGAAATAGAATAATTTTGCTGAGCTGGTTGGACACAGGCAGAGCGCACGTCCTACTGCTATGAGACGCTGAGAGACACTGATCATGAACAGGAAGGGCTGTTCTATGTAAAACGAGGTCAAGTGATTTTTCCAGCCAATTGCAACCATACACATCCCAGTCATGATGTCGCACACACATCTCACCCTGCTCTATTCTGTAAGCTGATTTGCTGGCCGCCAAAATGACAGGAAGTGCCGAAAATGGCACGATCTTAATAGATGATGCACAGATTTTAACCTAAATTATCGCATGATCTAAAAATTTCGATCAACATAAAAACTGTGCCGATTTCAACTTTGTCAATAATAATCGCTCAACACTAGTAACCAGTAAGGCTATGTTAACACGGCTTAAAG
This sequence comes from Phyllomedusa bahiana, assembly GCA_025379985.1. Classification (NCBI taxonomy): domain Eukaryota; kingdom Metazoa; phylum Chordata; class Amphibia; order Anura; family Hylidae; genus Phyllomedusa; species Phyllomedusa bahiana. The sequence continues at coordinate 22,828 of JAODAL010038049.1, forward strand.
TGGGACGAATTTTGCCCCGTATTATGCGCCATACTGCACTAAATATGGGGTGAGATACATCCCAGTCATTACGGTAATCCACAGTTTTCATAGAGAACTATGGATTACGTCTCCTCTCCCTGCTCGCACAATACGGCGAGTGGGGAGAGAAGTGACAGGTCAATTATTCACGGCGGATACACGCCGAGAATAATGAATGTCTGTGGGGCCAGTGGGCTGCCGGCCCCCCGTCCCGCTCCCGCCCTGCCCCCATACACATGGCGTAATTGCGGGACAAGATACGTCCCGCAATTACTGCCGTGTGAACATAGCCTAAAAATAGTAGCATCCCCCCATGTATTTGAGAAAAGTATCAAAAAAACATAGACATGTTCACAATAGAGGAATTAGCTACATCTGTTAAGTAATGCCGGATGTGGACTTCAAGTCTGTTAGTGGTGCAAACTACATATTAAACTTCACATTGTCTTTGAATTGGTGCCATGTAATGCCACATTTTCCTGCTTCGACCAGTTCAGTGGAAAAGAACAGCTGAACAGAGATTACCTTTTGATAACAGCTGATCCTCAAGGGTTAGGAAAGCTGAACCCATGACAAATAATCAGATTACATGGATTAGTGAATGGAAACTCAATAACTGTAAAGGAAAAAAACATGAAAATGTACAACAGTATAATATAGATAATTGTGGAATAATGGAAGTCAGGATTACATTACCATTAGCACTACTATTGAACATCATAGACAACATGCTTAATATAGCACAAAATATGGTTTAGTTAATGGACATTTAGTTGATTGTAACTATAGTAGTAACCAAAATGTGTTACATAAACTTATCTCTATGGGAGACAGAAAAATAGGACCACTTTATGTTCTCTGTACTGTACTGCAAATCCCTGCTGTGAATGGACTAATTGAGAAACCACTGATGCCTCCATTCCCAAGCATTACTTCTGGTTTCATTAAAACCTTGCTTCTCCATAGTAATCATCACGTTCTTATTTCCTCTCTTCCGGTGAAGCTGTAATTATGTTAAATGCAATGTGTGAATGGTTGAAGTGAAAACATCATTACCCTGTTCTCTACCAGCCAGAACCCATTACCAAGACAAGAAAAATGCTGGTATATAAAAGAAAATGTGTTCATTCTGAAGAAAAGATGAGCTATGGGGTTTAAATGTGCTCCAGTTACTCATTATTGTCTCAAAATTTATTGCATAATATAGTGTCCAAACTAGCAGAAAGTCAGCTTCATACGAGGGTGTGACACATACAAAACTTAGGATTTAGAGAGGAACAAAGTTGGGGAATCGTCACACCATCTTTATCTCAGTTCACTTTATGATCAGAAGAAGTTAAACAAAATGTTCAGAAAATCTGAACACCCTCATTTGTTCCTCACAATATAATTTTTTTAAATTTAAATAAATCAAGAGTTATCTATAAAGGCTTGCTTTTACTGACTGAAGACACAGAGAAGCAAGAGGGGAGGAGAGAGTTGATTCTGTGGTCTCTAGAAATCAAACTCTATTTGTCCAACTCTTATTTTCCCTTGAATTAGCTTGTTTTGTGACATGGAAGAGCTCCTTAAATAAATAAGGATGAAAATCTGTGCTCCTCCATACTTTTTTAATTTAGTTGTTTAATTGAGTCTGAAGGAAAAATGTTTTCTGTCAACTGAAATGTTGTTACTTCCCTTCTGCTTTGGGTGGAGGGTGGATAGCTCCTGTAGATATAATTGTGCCTGCTACCAAAAAAACACAATGTTCAGTAGCCAAATAGGCTACTGGGTATGCGCTCAGTTGGGGAACCATGCACATCTATACAGGCAGTGTCAGACTGAGGTGCCTAGGGCCCACAGGTGGAGTGGATTTTAGGGGCCCACCAGCTGAGCTATTTTTGGACCCACTGGTGGAGTTTATTTTAGTTGGCCCATCCTACAGCTACTGTAAATGACTGTATATCCCTCCATTACTGTGCCTCTTGCTTATTGCCTCTCTTTCTATGCTTTTTTGCCTCTTCTGAAGATGTATATGCAGTTAAAATCTATTCAAGTTCTACTATGCTCAGGGGATCACTGGGGGTTTTCACCTATTCCTCTGTGGGCCAGTCCGAGCCTGTATACAGGAGCCATGCACTGCCCTTCCTTTATAAAGCATCACATTGTACCTAACACTGTGGCAAGTGCTTTGCAGTTGCATCAGATGGCATTTTCCTCTCTGTGTTCCTCTGTGTGTCTCCTCTGTTCCTGCTGCCAGAACTCCTTCAGGGGGTGGGCATAATTCCTCTCAGCAATTTAGAAGGCCACTGCGGACCGCCCAGTTTCCCTGAACCTATCCTCTGCAATCAATATATATATATATATATTAAGGAGCACCTCCACCTAGCCTGTTACCAGTTTGTTAGTATTTTCTGGTACATTTAGTAAGCCACTCTGTCTGTATTTTATGGTATCAACCTTTGGTTACTCTGACCCGTTTACAAGTGAACTCTGACTGCCCTGACCTGCTGCATGTGACCTGATTATGCCTTTGCCCTTTCCTTCTGTACCTAGTTTGCACCTCGGCTGTCACCACAGTGACCACGTCAGGGGTAGCGACCTGGGAGTTCCTTGCAGTCAAGTCCATCCTGCCTTGCAGTGGGCCCTGGTGAAAGCCAGTGGGCTCATTAGGCTCTGCTCCCTGGCATGGTTATTGCCATTCTTCGCGGTGACCCAGTGGACCAATCATCCCTGCCTGTGACAATTCTATCATCAACTTCTACAGAGCATTTGGAAGTTGTTTAAAACTAAGAGCTATTGCTAATTACAGAGACACTTGTTCGAATTTGCCAAGAGACACACACCCGGTCACAGTCACAATAAGTCGTAACTGTAACTGTAGTGCTTCTTGGCTTATCAAGCAGGGAAGCACCTTAATTACTGTTTCTTTATACTATAAGATGCACTTTTATTCCCCCATATTTAGGAGGAAAACATGGGTGCATAGTCTGAATGTAAAATCTCAAGCAGGCAGGAGGTTGGAAGGGGTGTGGGCGATGCTGCTGGAGTTTAACCGCCTCATGCTTGCCGCCAGCTTCCTGCAGCATCACCCCCTCCAGCCTCCTGCCTGCCTGAGATATTACATTCTGATTGTATGGAGCAATCTCGCATGCTGAGCCCACTCCACATGCAACAGGCGGCAGCTGTGGAATGAATCCCTGCTGTTAACACAACCTAAGCATCTAAATGAATGAGGAATGGTGTGATAACCCTGTGATGTAATTACAGGGGGACAGTCTTATACTCCGAAAAGTACGGTAGCATACAACACACTTGTTGCTGTTCAGAGTACCTTAAAATGAATGTGGTAGCACCCATTTAATAACGTTACAATTTCTTTTATTAAGAGCTCTCTTTGTTGAATAGTAAAAGAGAATTATTAATGTTTATAGTAAATTCTAATCTCTCTTTGAATCTTTTTTGTGTTTTCTTTGCAAGGTCCTGATTTGTCTTTAATTTGCCCTCATTTAAATTGTTACATGAACTTAACAAATCAATCAGGTTGTTTGGATCAGTCACATGCAGTGCTGATCTACATAAGTCCTCCAGAGCCTTCATGACCTGCAAAAAGACTACAATGTTATTAGATTTTATTAGATTACTCTAAGGCCGTGTTCACACGGCTTATTCACGACGGATTTGTGCGCCGTATTGAGCGCACAAATCCGCCGTGAATAAGGGGCGGGACGGGGGCGGGGCCGGAGCTCGGCGGGGGCACCACTCCCGGCCCCATAGACAATGCATTGTTTACGGCGCGTCCACGGCGTAAATAATGTACATGTCACTTTCTCCCCCCGCGGCTGATTTGCCGTGCGGGGAGGAGCGACGGATTCCACTGTTCTCTATGAGAGCAGTGGATTACCATAATGACTCCGATGGATTGGCGCCGTATTGAAGCGCAAATCCGGCGCGGAATATGGCGCCAATCCGTCGGCAAATAAGCCGTGTGAACGGGGCCTAAGTTCACACGGCTTATTTGCCGACGGATTGGCGCCGTATTTCCGCGCCGGATTTGCGCTTCAATACGGCGCCAATCCGTCGAGTCATTACGGTATTCCACTGCTCTCATAGAGAACAGTGGATTCCGTCGCTCCTCCCCGCTCGGCAAATCCGCCGCGGGGGGAGAAAGTGACATGCACATTATTTACGGCGCGGACGCGCCGTAAACAATGCATTGTCTATGGGCCGGGCGGGGCCCCCGCCGCGCTCCGGCCCCGCCCCGTCCCGCCCCTTATTCACGGCGTATTTGTGCGCTCAATACGGCGCACAAATCCGTCGGGATTAAGCCGTGTGAACACGGCCTAATAGTTGCTTATCTACCCAAAACATGTTTTATTATTAGAGTTTCAAGAAGAAAAATAATCACAATGTGCATTTTTCCAACTGCAGAGCTCATGATGGCATTGATATACAAGGCTTTAAGGACCTATGGAATCCTTTACAAGGATTTTTATTTATTTACCAGAGCATCCAAGTGTAAAAATTATGCAACTTCGCAAATAGTCTTGATAAAAACTCTTCAACCATTTAAGGCGGCATGTATGAACGGGGCGGCACCAGATATCTGGCGTCTTTTCAGCCTGATATCAGACGCAGACCCGTTCACTACATTTTTAAGGGCGGGGCGCACTAGAACCATATGAAGCTATAGATTTATAGCTTCGCTACAGCATTTCTGGGCACATTACTGTTGGAACAGGTATACCCCTTTCAAAGTGTTTTATCTGACCCAGAAGTGTCATACCAAGCGCTAGAATGCGCCTGATTTATGACCCGCTGTAGGGCTAATCTTACTACCTACCTGTAGAGTACCTGCCTAATTGAGACCTAAAGGGTCTACCAACCTATCTAATGGGGTCTACCTGGTAACATGATTCTGTGGGGTATAAGCCATAGCTGTAACACAATCTCCAGGCGGTGAATCCTCTGTTCCTCCCCTCTAGGATACTGGACCTCTAAGCTGTGGTCTGTACCCACTTTCCCACCCATGGGGGGCAAGGAGTGAGGTGCTGGAAAAAGGGAGGATTCTAAGATATTTGTGTCTAAATCTGCAGGGATGAGTGGCGGCCGGGAGAAGTCATCATGGTGGTCTGGACCAGATGCAGACCAAAAGGGAAAGTCAACGACTTGTCAGAGAAACGTCACCTGTGAGTCACAAGATGTAACTGCACTGTAATCTCTTATATGTCTGCAGAGCCTGTGTACACTTATCTACCACTATATGGTCACTATATGGCGGTAATATAGCTCTTTGTACATAGATCTTTATTCAGTAATAGTGTAAGGGTATTATTCAGTCATGTAGTGGTAATTTGTGGTCATGTTCTGGCAGTATAATCAGGTTCTTATGTAGTAACATTATTGGTAATGTTGGTTTGGGTATAGTGGGATTTATTTGATAGCAGTATAATGGGGATATCTATGGTGAGGTATTCACTCCTTGTATTATCTAGTAATTGCATGACCTAAGAGTTCCCAGTAAATGTTCATAATAGGGGAGGCATCCAAAAGCTTGCTATGGGGCCCAGGCTTCTCTAGTTACGCCCCAGCATGTAATTAGTATTTGGTAGCATTGCCTGTAAACTGTATGATTTAGGTCAAACGTTTTGGATATTCTTCCACAAGCTTCTCATAATTGTTGGTAGGAATTTTGGCCCATTCCTCCTAAAAGAAGTGGTGCAACGCTTTGAGCCATTGTCTATTTGGAAGATCCATTTCCACCCAAGCTTTAACTTCCTGACTGATGTCTTGAGATATTGCTTCAGTATTGCCACATAATCTTTTTTCCTCATGATTAAATCTATTTTGTGAAGTAAACCAATCCCTTCTGCAGTAAACCAACCCTACAACATGATGCTGCACAGTTAAATTTTAGTATCGTCAGACCACAGGACATGTCTAAATATATGAGAATTAAGCCCAAATAGAGGCTCTACTAATTTGTAAAAATTTGTTTGGCAGACTGGTGTGGCGACCATACCTAATATAATTGTTTGTTTGAATTATAACAAGTTTCATATTTCCTTTTCAGACCTGACTCTTGTAAGCAACTTAATATATTGAAAAAGTTAGTCACAAACATATTTCAAAGATACTGAATAAAACACTTTTCTTAAAGCTGACTAATGCCATCCTATCAGTAAAAGCCATTCCCAATATTGAATGTATTAGAGCCGTATGAAACTATTTACAGTCTTCATTTCTTACTGAAACCAATATCTTGCAGATTTGGTTTTGAGAGTGAAAATATCCCAACTGGATGTTTCACATTGCAATGAAAAAAACTTATTTTTGAGATAGATATAATTTATTTCAAACTGCTAACAAAAGAATTACACTTAGTATGGCACAATCTATCTCTGCTTCCAGAGTGTAGAACATCAGAGTATGTATATATCATACACAATTGCTTACTACTTTGTACTGTACATCGATTCTCTATTTTAAATTCTAAAACATTGAGTATAGATACATTTTTTGCCAGGTATCAATATTGGACTTCATTCTTTCCACTGCTCTAATGTCATCTTCTAAAATGAATCAACTTGGCTCAAAGATACAGTTATAAATAATTTTTTTAAATACTTCTTTTATGTCTGTGTATACAGATAATTTTTAGGACATGCAACACTATATTAATTGCAACACTAAAAATGTAGTGTATCTAATCACATGTAACACTTGTCATCGACAATACGTTAGAAAGACATCATGCAAAAATTGACAGAACACATACTCCAGCATTGTTTGATACCTGATACCAAGTCATGAGATTTTCAGTGGTGTCTGTAAACTGCATAAATGCACACAATTGTCTTATTTTGTTCCTTTTAATTTTAGCGTGTTAAAAAAGGTGGAAATGCCTTCTGGGGCAGGAATCATCATCACAAGCTTCACAGGAATTTTCCTGCTAAAAATCTACTTTGCTAACTTTCTCAACATGCGATCTGACTTGCATTATTGATAAGTATTTGTTTAGTTTGTATAAATATTTTATTGTTTGTCTTTCCTTTTGTTATGTGATTTTGGTGTAATTTCTAATTGGTTGTAATTAGAGATGGGCGAATCGATTCTAACGAAGTGGAATTCGTTTAGAATTTCAGGAAAACTTCGGTTCGGAACGAAGTCGAACTTTGGGTACTTCGGGTGAACGAAGTGTGCTTTTGATTGATAAAATGGCTGCGAGCACATGGCGCTACATGGGGCAAAGCACTCTGGGAGGAAGAAGGGCATAGCCTGCATGACATGTGCAGAGGTGAAGCCAATCAGAGACCGGCGGGATTCTGTGACGTCACCGCACTATATAAGTCCGGGCGCGACGCCGGGAGCTCACACTCCTCTCACTGTACTGATCAGGGAAGGTGCTGCCGCGGCTGATTGTGATAGCTCTCACTGAAGAATTGATTTTTATACAGCGATTTCTGTGGGGTGTCTCAGCTTGTCTCAGAGACTGTACTCTTAATGTTCTATTTCTAATTTTTTGGGGTACTGGATCTGAAATCCAGTGTGCGTCCACTGCAGCTGCATATACATTTAATATCCAAGTGGGATCTAAGCCAGTTCCTGTTGTATTCATTTAAAGAAACAGCGTTTTTACAATACAAATACCACTTCATTTTTGGCTGCTCAATTCTATTGCGCAATTTACATCCAGGGTTAAATTTAAGCGTTGTTTTGCTGGTGTGCTGACCCCAAGAAACCGTCTTTTTCAACGCCAAATATATAAATTTTTCCTGTAGCCTAATTCACAAGCAAAGGTTAATTACAACTGTATCTCTTGTTGTGTGGCGTAGAAAACACGCAATTGTAACACGCTACAAAGCTACTATTTTGTGCGGCTCAATTCTTTGGCGCAATTTACATCCAGGGGTTAATTAAGCGTTGTTTTGCTGGTGTGCTGACCCCAAGAAACCGTCTTTTTCAACGCCAAAATATATAAATTTTTTCTGTAGCCTAATTCACAAGCAAAGGTGTCACGAGTGGTCCCGCAGCCCCTCGCCCGGGCTGCGGGCGCACTCGTGCGGCCACCCGTCGGGTCCCGGCGGCCCCTGCCGGTCCCGCGGGTCGGGTCCCGCCTGCTCTCTTACCTCTCCGCGCTCCCGCGTCCTCCCGTTCTCCTGGCCGGCCGGTGTGCGCATGCCCGCGCCTTAGGCGCGCGCGCGCCGGCTCTCGAGGATTTAAAGGGGCAGTACGCCCATTATTGGTTAAGGCTGGCAGGTGACCCTATTTAACTCCCTTCCTTCCGGGTCACCTTTGCCGGATCTTTAGTGCTGTACTGCCTTCAGAGAAAGCTTCTTCTGCCTTGTTGCCTGACTTCCGTGTACCGAACCTTTTCGCTCCTGTGTCTTGACCACGAACCTTTGCCGCCTGCCCTGACCTCTTGCCTGTCCCCGACTTCGCCTACGTCTTACGATTTTGTACCACGCACTGCCTTGGCTGCCACCGCAAGCAAGTCACGCCAGTGGGGCGACCTGGTAGTTCTCTGCCGCAGCAAGTCCATCCCGCTTTGCGGCGGGCTCTGGTGAAAACCGGGTTCTACTTAGATTCCGCCCCCTGGTACGGCTTACACCATCGCTTGCGGTGGTCCAGCGGATCCACTACCTGCATTTGTTACAGTAAGATCCGGCCATGGATCCCGCCAAGGTACCTCTGCCCGGTGACCCGGATCTCACGGCGATAGTGGCCCAGCAGTCACAACAACTAGCGCAACAAGCCCAGCAGCTGAACCAGTTGTCCGCCATGCTGCAGCAGCTCCTGGCTAACCAACAGCCGCCAACTCCTCCTCCTGTGGCGACACCTCCGCCAGCACCCGGGACTTCTCGGCTACGCTTACCACTACCTGACAAGTTTGAAGGGGACTCCAAACTGTGCAGGGGATTTATTACCCAGTGCTCGATGCACGTTGAGTTGATGGCTGGTCAATTCCCCACTGAACGTTCTAAGGTGGCCTTCGTGGTCAGTCTGCTGTCCGGGAAGGCTCTAGTTTGAGCTATCCCTCTCTGGGACCGGGGCGATCCGGTGACGACGGACCTACAGGCTTTCCTCTCAGAGTTCCGCAGTGTCTTTGAAGAGCCGGCACGGGCTTCCTCGGCAGAGACCGCTCTACTGAATCTTCGCCAGGGTGACTCCTCTGTCGGCGACTACGCAGTTCGTTTTCGGACCCTGGCGTCGGAGTTGACCTGGAACGACGCCGCTCTATGTGCCACTTTTAAGAAGGGCCTGTCCGGCAGAGTTAAGGACGCCCTAGCGGCCAGAGAGATCCCGTCCTCTTTAAGCGAACTGGTCCACCTAGCCACCCGGATCGATGTTCGCTTCGCCGAGCGGCAAGAGGAGCTACGCCAGGAACGTGACCTCGCCCGACCACGCCGGTTGCCCCGCCTGGCTCCGGTCTTCCAAAGACCACAGCTGCCGATCCCGCTTCCTACCAGTGAAGAACCCATGCAGGTGGACCGGGCACATCTGTCCGAACAGGAGCTGTCCCGCCGTCGGGCAGAGAAATTGTGCCTTTACTGTGCCAGCCCGGAGCACTTTTGCAATGTTTGCCCGCTTCGCCCTCAGCGGCAGGGAAACGCCCGCACCTAGGTTATGTCGGAGAGGCGTCCCTAGGTGTGAACACTTTCTCTCCACGCCTTACTATGGAGGTTGAGTCTCGTCCGGTGCCCCGGAGCCTCGCTTTTTCCGGTACCCGCCTTTCTGGACTCTGGATCCGCTGGGAACTTTATTCACACCGCCCTGGTGTCCCAGTATCGCCTTCCGGTGACCCGTCTGGAGAAGCCCCTGGTGATATCCTCCGTGAGTGGTGAGCTTCTTAGTGAGGCCATTCGGCACGTAACCAAGCCATTGTCCCTCCGCGTAGGGGCTTTACACAAAGAGAAGATCACCTTCTATGTCCTCCCTCGGTCGTCCTCAGCGATCCTCTTGGGTCTGTTGGGGGTCGTTTACCAACATTGGGGGGTTCACCCGTTTGCCCCGGTATTCCAAATTACGATCGGAGGAACATATATCGGCCGATTAGAAACTGAGTCAGACGCAGAGTTCTGGATCAAATTCCGTTCATGTTCCAAGCAATTCTGACAAAGCAAAGCATTACACACATATTTGTATAACTCTAATCAAGATAAACGCAGGCGCAATAGAGAAGAGAGGAACGGATGTATGTCCATATTTAGGCAGCTTTTAAGTACAGTTTATTGGTCCACGCTGTCTCTGGGGAAAAAGTCTCTGGGATTGCATTAGCCAAAACTTCAGTGATTTTCCAGTGAAACGAAACTTCAGGAAAAGGAAAATAGCTGGGCCCACATTTTTGAGGAAACAGAAAACAAGTGTCACATCCTGACCATTTTAGCTTTTCATAATTGCGCATCTTTTCCCCCAAAAGGATTCCGCTCAGCTAAAATCCTTATAAGGAAAAAAGCTTGGGTTTTCAAAATTTTATACATATAACACAAAAATGATTCAAATCTCTTTCCTTCACAATCCCCAAAGACCAAGATTTTCCCCCAACTGCCCTATTGCCCTTTCCCTAAAACTAAAATACACAGCCCTTTTGGGAAACTGCTCACACTGGGGAAAAGGGGGGGGATTCTTCAGAAAATTTGTGAAAAAAACCCCTCTAAGGGGGAATTCAAAACACGAAACTCCAGGACCTACCTAACGTGTGGGGTTTTCCCCTGATCGTCCCTTAAAATCAAGAATTGCCCTTTTGGTTTCAATTTTATGGGGTCTTGGGGGAAGGGGATGTCAGCAATACCTCTTTCTCACTGCCATCAGACCCTTTTCGTGCAAAGGGAAAGTTCCTGAGTTGGCTCCTCCCGCAGCTATCCGGCCAATAATTTTGTAGAGGGAATCCACACATACAAATACACCACCAGTATAACTAGAGTACCATGCCCACCTGCTGTAACCAGCGCTTCCACCTCCACCCAAAATCATCAGCCGGGAGGCCCAAAAAGTGCCCCACCCTATTTCCCTTAATTCCCTGGACAGATTTTTATTTTTCCTAGGGCATAGTGATTTTTTCCATTCCTCCTTTTTTTAGTATAAGTCACTTCTTCACCTACAGCCAAAAACTCCCCCCTTTCTCCCCAGAAAACCATGTAGGGCTAATGGGGTTCTGAAAAGTCATCCTAGATTGGGCCAATTCTTATAACCCCCTGAAACCCTCCACTGTTTTAACAAACCTTTTGCTTTTTTAAATAAAATGTAATTATCTCACTACTTTCTTTTTAATTTGAACTTGGGAATAAGGAAGCAAGCCTGCAAAATTTTGTTTAGCGTTTTGAACTGATCGGGGACCCCCTTGGGCACTCCAAAGAACTTATACACATGGGGTCCCCCCGGGGAAAAAGGCTGCTCCCTTCACAAAAGATCGAGCCATACCTGGGGGGAAAGACATTTTTTCTGGCAGGGATTTTTGGGGGAATATATCACAAGCACAAATGAAAAGTTTCAACTTTGGTTAATTCCATCCAAAAAATCACTATAGCATTAGCACGGGAAAAAACTAATAAAAGGAATAAAAATCATTTTGTCACGGTCCCTTTTACAATGAGAAGCAGGATCCACGGGGGCTTTCCCCCCAAATTTTCACCGCCGTGGGGGTAATCGGATAACAGAAAAGGGGGCCTTCAAATTGGGCTCCGGGCAATTCCCCCTTATATGCCTCTTTATGACCCCGGGTCCCGGGGTTTTAAATCTGCACCGTTTCCCCGGGGATCTGGAAGAAAAGCAGAACTGCAGCATGCAAATTAGTCAACTTTTTAGACAATTCAACACAAATTGTACGTCCCTTCACTATTTTCCCTAACTCTGCCCCTGACCTCAACACAAAAAGGAGGCTTCCAAAACAGTATCTCAAATGGGTTAGACCATGTTTTGCTTTGGGGTGTGCCTAACGTGGTATAGAAAAATTTTGGGAAAAGGTCGGGCCAGGGAAAGGGGGGACTCACAGCATTTTTGACAACTTATTCTTGAGGTCCCATCCATTTCCTCTACCCCGCAGAGCTTTTTGGGATGGTACGGCGGTGGAGGCCCAAATCACCCCTACATTTCCAATTCTGGGAAAACCGGGGAAAAGAGAATCTGGACCCGGGTCCACTCGACACCTGAGGGTTTCCAAATCGCCCAAGCTTTTTCATAACACTTCTTGCCGTTACTTTGGGGGTCATTTTGGGTCACGGGTAGCTTCTGGCCACCCTAAAAAACTTCTACCAACCAAAACATATTCATACTTCCCGCCTTGGGCACAAAATTGGTCCATTTGAATCCTTTGGGGGGGAATTTTCGGGCTTCGCCAAGTGCTGCTGGGAATTGAGCATTGGGGAAGGGTTGCGGTACAGAATACTGCTTGATTGTGGGCTGCAATCATGGAACTATTCCGGGAGCATGGACAATTCCACAAGGCGAGGCCTGTTCTTTCCACGATAGTACTCCAGGGCCCGGGCTGCAAGGGCAGAACATTTCGCAGGAAACGAAAGGCCTTTGCACTTCCAAATTCCTCTTTCAAGTTCTCCATTTTTCTTCCACTTTTGCTTCCCCCTTGCATTGCCAATGTTGTTTCTGTTTAAATTTTTTCTTGGGGCCCACCCGGGGTTTCCCAATAAAGGGCGGGAGTTTCATTCCTTTTTTAATAAATTTCCTTCTTCGGGGCTCTGGGGTTACCATAATGGGCTCAGATCCAGCCACTTGGATGACACTACACAAGACTGCGCTTTTGCGGCTTGGCCGCTGTCTGGTTTCCCGGGTCTTCTGTCTTTCACTTTGCCATGGCCTTTAAACCCTTTTTAAGAGGCTACCTTTTGGGCAGTTCAAGTGGGGCCTTTAAAAAGACTTGATCTGTACTGAAAGCTTGACTGGGGTCCCGCTGCTGTGAAAAACCTCGTTTTTTTCCAGATGAGTCCAAATCATTGCTATGCCATACAAACCTTAAATCTCCATATATTGGGCCGTTTTTCCCTTTTCCCATTTTACAGTTTCCCTCCAACCTTAACGCAATTTGAGCTGAAAAGTGGGAGGCAGTGCTTCCCATGAGATTTCACTTTTTGGGGTATTGCAAACCTGTAAAAAGTCCCATCTTCAGTACAATCTTGATCCATCACTGCAGGGGGGATCTCCTGGGGTCACCACTGTGAATGGGCGCAGTTTTGATCTTTTAAGGCTTTCAAACAACATGGGGGCATCTCGGGTCATAGTCCCCCTTCTGTCTCTTCCCCCCTTGTATGGAAGAAGAGTGGCGGGGGGAGGCAGCAGAAAGACACTTAAGCGTAGATGGCCGATGACATACTTCGGCAAGGGCCCGCTGTAGGACTGCGCAAGGTCGGGGGCTGATAATACAAAAATGTCCCGACATGTCTGCGTCTTTTCTAGTAAAATCTGTGCGCGTGTCCCTTCAAAGCATTGGCGCTGTACAACAACTGGGTCCAGACTGGAATAGTATCCCCCGGGGGGGTTGTTTTTTCCCATGGTCTTGAGTGCGGACTCCAGAGGGTTACATGTGATGTAAGGATATTTGGGCACCAAATTTAGTAAGGCTGGTCGAATCTTTAGGGCCTTCTTTCCCTTTAACAAACTGACACAGCAGGTACTGCAGAAATCCAACATCTCAGGACCTTAGACCAAAGTCCTGGTAGCGTTGAGAAAATAGGGGGAATCTTTGGGCAGGTTTCCCTTTGGACATTAAACTGCAGAAAGCCTTAAGGGCACGCGTACGCATCCCATCTTCAATGCCGGGGGCAAAAAGGGCTAATTCCATCCTTCTGGAATCCTGTATTGTGCCACATGAGCGCAAAGGGGCCGTTCAAGTAATTCACAGGGAGGGGTCTGATCTAGGAAAAAGGATCACAAATCAGGGGAAGGGACCGCATTAATTGGCACGTGAGGGCACTTATGAAGCGGCCCTCTACCCCAAACACAAGATTCGAGGGGAAACTGGGGCCCCGGGGGGATGGCCTTCATGATAAATTTCATAATTTTGTAGGGAAAAAATAAAGAACCGGGGGAATAAGGGAGGGGGATGGGCCGCTTTCATGATTGGGCATCTATCTCATTAACCAAATCCAAAGCAAGTAATGCAAGTAAGCTGAATTGTTTCCTGTCAATACTTTGCCACTATAGACCGGGCCCCAGCAGGATTAAAAAAGGGAAGGGACTCCTGCGCCCGTCAGATACAGATCCCGTCTCCCCCTTTCCCTTTTCCTTTAGATAATCTCACAGCCCCCGTTTGCCTCTGACCACTTTTTTCCCTTAATAATCTGCGCCAAACCCCCCCCCGGTACAATTGAGGGTTCGGGTTAACTATGGGTCCCCCCTGGGGTGATTCCCCCTGACCCAGAGAGAACATACATGACCACCTTTCGGTTTTTAAAACAACTGAGCTTGGATCCCACCTTTCCGATTGTACTCGGGCCCAAGGGGTACAACCGAGGGCCCCCCCCCTTCCCCAAACCCCCCTTTACCAAACGCGGGGGAGACCACCGCACGCGGGGCACCACTCTCCCTCTGGGGTTTTTTTGGGGGTTTAGGGTGGGCTTAGGGGAAACACATTGTTTTTTCGTGCGCTCACATGCTACTTTCTTCTATTTTCCCTTTACACGAGCGTAAAAATGCTTTTTTCTCTCAAGCCATATATATATATTTTTATTTTCTTTTCTCTTCGATCAAACTACACACTGCACTTTCTTTTACTGAGGCTACAATTTTTTAATTACACCTTAGACCCGGGAGAAAAGTCCCCCCACAGCTACCCCCCCTAACAGATGTTTTGAATCGAAACCAAGGTTTCACTCGCCAAAAATTTCATTGGGAAAGATAACAATAAGTACTTGAATAAAAATTTAAACCCGAAGCGTTTTTTCTACCTAACTAAAAAAGAAAAAATTTTTCCATACATTTTTCTTCCTTATCCTTCCCCCAACACTTTCAACTTCCACAAAACCTTTTTTTTTGCAAACTTTTGCCCCCGGGGGTGAGCCTGTGCCATCCCCAACCATCCTTGCAGATAACTGCCCTCTTTGATTTTCCACTACCTCTTGCCCTTTAGATGGTTGCAATCTTCCCTTATTTGGCAATCCCCCCCCCCAACTTATAAAATTCGGGAACTTTTTCACATACTTTTTCCCCCTTTTTTTCACTACAACTCCCTGAAAATCCTGCCTCTTCAGGGGAACTTTGCTCTTTTTGAAAAAACTTAAACATTTTTTTGTTTTACGTATGGGGGGTCCCAATCCTGACAAAAACTACACACCGGCCACCGGCTGGCCCGGATCCCGGTCTCACAACACAAGATTCATCAAATAATAAAAGGGCCCTAACTTTTCCAACAATATCCCCCCTTTGTTGCCACAATTGGGGCCGTACCCTCCCGGTCTTTGTCAAAACACATATAGTATACTTAAAAAGCCCCCAAACAATCCCATGAATTATTCCAACCGACCCACCTGAATATTTTAGCAATATACAATCTGTCCTAAAATAACCCGGGGAAACCCCCCCACCACTCCAAATTACCTTAGAGACTGTCAAAGGTTTTCCCCCAAAATTTCACAACCAACCGGGCAAAGGGGTTCGTGACTACAAAAATGACAATCCGAAAACTGGAAGTCACAGCAAAAAAAAGTTCAAAAGTGGGCCCGGCTGGATCAAAGTTTTCTAGGTGACACTTTATTGTACCCCCCGCACCAAACCCCAAGCAAACACTAACCGGGAAAAACAAATGGCCAACGTAGTTTTAAAAAACACATAGAGTATGAACCCCGGGCCTTAAAGGGTGAGTCCTCAATTTGATATCCTCCGTCCTCAAACGCCCGGGCAGGGCGGTCCTTGGGGGGCCGATCCACCTCAGGTCACCCCCCCCTTGGGCCCATAATTTGGGGGGGTTTACCAACATTGGGGGGTTTTACCCTTTTTCCCCGTATTCCCAAAATTACATCGGAGAACATATACGGCCGATTAAAAATGAGTCAAACCCGATTCTGGGTCAAATTCCGTTCAGTTCCAAGCCAATTCTGACAAAAACAAACCTTACACACATATTTTATAACTCTAATCAAGAAAAAACCAGGGCCCTAAAAAAGGAACGGATTATTTCCCTATTTTGGGGAGCTTTTAGTACATTTATTGGCCCCTGTCCTGGAAAAGTCTCTGGATTGCATTACCAAAACTTCAGTGATTTTCCATTGGGAAAAAAAACTTCAGGGAAAAGGAGACAATTCTGGAGGTCAATCTTTTAGGGAAAAAGATAAAAAGTGGTCACATCCGACCATCTTAGCTTTCTTAAAATTCTGCACATTTTCCAAAAGGATTTTCCCCTCAGCAAAATGCCCTTTTAAAGGGAAAAGCTTGGGATTTCATAATTTTTACATATAACACAATATTGATTTAAAACCTTTTCTTCACAGGGCTTCCCTGGGTGCACTCCAGCCCCCACCCTCGACTGAAAACCTGGGGGTTCTACCTGGGCTCCAACGCCAGAATCGCTGTCTCTCAGTTTCCGCGGGCCCTCCGGGGCAATCCACCTCACAGTCATCCAGGGCCCTGCCAGGCTTCCCCCTGAAAAAAAACCCGGGACACGCGGGCTCTTTTCGGAGAAAAAATTTGAATCCCTTTCCCCTCATCGCCCCAAAGAGTCCCATTTCCTCCTTTCCCGGGGCCAACCCTCCTCGGGCAGGTTTACCCCTTTTTAACCTGAGACTCAGGGCCCTGTCGGACTATATCCGGGGAAACCCGCAAAAGGGGTTTTTTTCCAAATCCCCACACCCCCGACCGGGTTTTTTTTCGTACAGAAGAAGGTGTTCCTCCGTCCGATCGACT
>JAODAL010038050.1:0-39674 GCA_025379985.1 Phyllomedusa bahiana
CAAAATTCTCTGATCCAGTCACAAAACTGATGGCTTGTTACAATGTATCAGTGCAGGTCAGATATATCAGCTTCGAGTCAGGAACTGGAAATAGATTTGTGCTGCTACAATCAGAGGACATTGATACATTTTAAGGGTATGTTCACACGAGTAACTGCAGCGTGCATTTCGCCGCACATTTGAACTTAAAACGCGGCAAGATGCTCACTGCAATTACGTTAATCCATAGCTCTCATAGAGAACTATGAATTAAGCCTTGTCCCCTCCTAAGCGCGCGGAGATAAGTGACATGCCAATTGGTGGCGGCGAATACGCGCCGCGAGTAATGCATGTCAATGGTGCCGCCCCTCTCCTTCCCCCCGTGCTTCGGGGGTACGCGCTGATCAGCGCGACTCCCAAAAACACTCGGCGTATTGCGGCGTGCACTGTACGCGCTGCAATTACGACGTGTGAACATAACCTAAGGCTATGTCTCCACTGCAATTGTATTGTATGGGAAGACGCCAAGAAAACTAAAAGCGCCGGCGTAATATACAACATGTTGTATAATACGCCGGCGGCAGAAAACGAGTGGAGAAAAGATGAGCTGTGGAGACTGCAGCTCGTCTTTTCTACTGCCGCCTATGGGGCTGCAGGGACGATCATATCTTCGGCGCTTTTAAAAAACTAAAAGCGCTGAAGATACGATTGTTTTCCTGTGCCATGCAGACATAGCCTAAGTTCACAACAGCCCTATGTCAGCTGTACATATCTGAACACCTGCTAGAAAGCATTCAGACTTGGACGTGGCATTGCCATTGGCTAAAACAAAGAAAACATAGTCAACTTGTGACAACATTTGGATTGTTTTCCGCCACATTCACCTTATTTGTAGAACAGAATAGTGTAGAATACGGCTATGATAAAGTCTCAGCACTTTTCGGCTATCCATCAATGGTGCTGTACAACAAAAGAGAATTCAGCTGAAGCAGCCAAATCAGATGGACTGTTTTAGCCCCGACAGCTCAGATGCAATTGACAGTTCAGGGTACCACACTTTTTAGGGTGGCCGCACCTTGTCATCGGTAAGCACTGTACACAGAACTTCAGCTTCCAGCGTCGCCTTCCCTGCACCATCAAGAACTTTCCTTGCACGGATGTCACTTATGACTGGAGGGTTGGATAATTTTGCAAAGTACTTGGACTGAAAGGAAAAAGACAGAAAAAGTGAATCAATGCCATGTCCAAGCACTGCCAACATCCTACACGAGCATCACCCACAACCTGAGCACCGCTGCTGGAATGAGACTTCCCCTTAGAACTCTGCCCATCACCTGCCAACACGGCTACGGCCCCTATAACATTGCGTTTTCAGCCCACATTGAAATTTTAGGTATGTCAGGGTGGCCTGTCCAGCAGTCACCCTTCAGGTCTACTTGGCTGGAGTTAAAGGGGTTGTCTCACTACATTGATTCATCTCACCTCAGTCTTGTTTTCTTGGTTTCATTTTGAATTCAGGGGCTTGTTTATTGGCTTCTACTTGTCTGCAGTAGAAGCCAGGTCTGTAGCTATAGCAACCAGTGCTGGCAGCCTATCAGGAGACATCAAACAGGTCTGTAGCTATAGCGACCTGAGGAGCTGATGCAGTCCATACAAGAGGTGATATTTAGGAATAGGTAGGACACTGTTAATGGACACATATTGCAAAGTGACTTGTTTTTGCAAGATCTTTAAACATAAAAAGCAATCCTTGTAGTGAGACAACCCCTTTAAGCCATATGTTTGTTATGTATATGGACATTAACTGGGTCTTGAAATGTGTGTTTCCCGTTGGGGTTCCTGTTTTTTTTGCCGTATTCTTGCATTCAAAACCCATTTGTGCCCAAAATTTTTCACATTAAAATCTACAATTTATATATAATATATTGTACACACACAATAAACATCAAATCAATTAACACACAATATTAATATAAAAATTTTATATATATAATATATATATAAAATATATAATAATATATATATATAATATAATTAAAACAACACCCACACACACACAACATACAAATAAAAAAAATAGAAAAAAGGTGACAAAAATTTTAGGGACCCAGAAATGGTACCCAAAAAATTAAAAAGAAAAGAAAAAATAATAATATTTATACATTTGGTATCACCATAATTCTACCAACCCATGTCATGAATAACGCTTGATGAATGATAGAAAAAATAACAATGTCAGAATTGCTGTATTTTGTTCATACTGCCTCCCAAAAACTGGAAAGAATAAGGAAGAGCACGGCAACTGGGATGAAGTTGCAGGACCGTGCACTAGATGTGGTGAGTACTGGATATGGCGCGTCTTTTGGGGTGATATTTAGGAAGTAGGGAGATAGTACACTATGAGAATCTTCTGTGTGGCAGAACACACTATTAGGGTACGTAATCCCACCAGATAGTGATGTGTACCGTGCTCGGCACTATACACCGGGTGTTTTAGAAGTATGCGCTGGCCAGCAGGTCATCTAAGCGTCTGGCCCCGCCCATTCCTCTCACTGACCTCTCGGGTCTTACTTGCTGCAGGGGTCAGTGAAAAATTAAACTTCATGCTTCAGCCTGGATGAAGGGACCGGCAGCCGGGAGGAGCGTCCAGGGGACGAGTACGAGTCTTATCTTTTATTTTTCCTCGTACCCTGACAAACGACCGAGCAACGACTGGTCCCGGGAAACCCCTTAAACTTTAAATCTGGAACAAGCAAAGCTTAATTATGCCACCATCACCTACACTAGCAGCCAGATCCCCAACTGGTCAAGGCTATGCTCACACAGCTTTTTTTGAAGTGTAAATTTACGCTTCCAAATCTCCTTCAGAAAACACCTGATTTGAGGCTTTTTTGAAGCGTATTTCGACAAATTAGAAGAAATGTGAAGTGTATTGTGCGGCTTTTACGCACTGAAGATACTCTCCACCATTGTTTCTATGGGGCTTTTACTTGCGTAAAACGGCTCAAGAATTGACGGGGACATAAATTCACGCGAGTAAAAGCGTGGCAAAATAAGGTGCAATTACACCTGTAAATAATGTGCTGTGTGACTGACCGCAATTATTTGATATTGGAAGTTAATGAAAAGTGCTCTGAATAAAATACGGCAAAATACGGCCTAGGGGTATGTTCACACAGCATCTTTTAGACCATATTTCGAGGCATAATTGCTGCAATATGGCCCGAAATACGGCCTGTAACTCTCAATTTATACGCCCATCAGAGCTATGAATTACCTCTTCTATCCCAAAAGATTAGCGCTGGGGCAAGAAATAAAAGTCACCACTTCCTGGCGTTTACACACCGGGGATAATAGACGTGAAAGGGGGGATTTGTACAGCGTATGTATTAGTGCCGAATATGCTGTGGAAAACCCCCAAAATTTTTCACACTGCGTTTTTTGAAGTGTAAATTTACACTTCAAAATCAGCTTCCAAATCTGCTTAAAAAAACGCTGTTTCCTATGGGGACTTTACAAGCAAAAAACACCTCAGGAATTAATGTCGTAATTGCGTCCAAAAAAATCTCACAATTACTTTGGAAATATTTCAGTAATGACAAGGGGAAAAATTTTTTCATTATTTCAAAAAGGGAAATTTTTATCCTGTCTGGGCGGTTTTTCAGCGCGTAATACGCCGTAAAAAATGTGCATGTCACTTTCTCCCCCCCCGGGGGGATTCGCCCAGGGGAGGGACGGAATCCACTGTTCTCTATGAGAGATGGATTACCGAAAAACAGGGACGGATTTGGGGCCGTACTGCACCAAATCCGGGGGGGGGTTTTCGGCGCCAATCCGTCCCAAAAAGGCCGGTAACAAGGGCCTTAAAGGGTGATACCAGTTATCATATTATAGGGTGATACCAGTTATCATATTATAGGGCGATATCAGTTGGGAGGTGAATTTTTTTCTTTGCTATAATAAGAGACGGGTGATTATTACCCCAGCATTAGTTGATTTCTTTTTGGGCCCATAAGGGAGATCATTTTGGGGGCAGAGGGCCCTTATAGCCCCACCTGGGGGTAGTCTATCACTACTATAGGGCGATCTCTATCTGCTGGGGAGCTCTTTTTTTGTACTATAGAGATATTATCAGCCCTGGCTGCAGTTTCTGGTTATTATAAGGTTATATCGGTCCGGTGGTGACATCATTCTTGTACTATAATTAATAATTCTAAAATTTGGTATTTTCCCCTGGGCCAGGTTGCTCTATCTGCTGTTATACTAGGGAACTTTTGGGAATGGGATTTTTCTCGTTTTGTCAGACCTGAAAATTTTTTTAAGCTTTTAAACCCATTTTTCAGCCCCCCCCTAGGGGGATTTCTTGGGGTTTGGGGTTTCGGACGCCTCCCGTTTGGTGGGGGACACCCCCTTTTTAACATGGGATGTCAGCATCACCTGGGACCTGACCCCTGGGGGCATGCTATTTTATAACGGTATCATCTTGGATGACGTCATTACCAGGGTTCCTCACGTCTTCCTGTCCCAGGCGATAGATACTGTTCAGAGCCTCCTGCAGTTTCTCCGGGACTTGGCGGGAGCGGTAATAGTCGGCGACGGCGGAAGCCCGCTGGAGGCGGCCCCGGGACACAGCTGTGGCCCCGCAACTCATTGCGGCTCCTGCGTCTTACTGACCGTGCTGCGGTTGCCAGGTAACGAGGCATCAAGCTGCACGGTTACTATGGCCACAGCGCTCTTGAACACTAGTTCACCAACACACAGAAGGCCCTGTTTTTCCAGTCGCCTTTTATAAATACGACGGAGCTACAGAAAGAGGCCCCGGGCCTTATCCCGGGCTAGACCCTAAAAAGGGAGGGGGGGAAATCACACAGGGGGGGGGGGGCATTGATGACACAGCCAATGGGGCGGTTTGTTTCTCCAGTCAGAAAAAAATGACAAACTATTATTCCCTGAGGGCCCGCCCAGTCAGCTATTATAGCAGTATAATCATTAGACCACAGTGCTGCCATCGGTGTCAAATGTGTGTTTTTTTTTAAGTTTATCCTTCCCTCCCAAGTGTCCCTATTCTGGAGGAACCATTCCTATTTTTAACCCTTGCTACATTAAATGAAAGTGAAAAAATTTCTGCCACACACATGCCCAGCGTATAATTATCTATTGGCCTACGACTTCGGAGCCAACCTTCTATAGAGTAGCCGCCTGCCAGCTGTTGTAGGAAGGGATGACATTCAGTAAAGTCTATAAAGACGGTTTAATCCACAGTGAGCCTTAAGGGGGTTATCTACAATACATAAAAAAAAATTTTGAGATTCTTATTCACAGTTTTGGATCAGAAAATGCTTAACCCCCCCCCGCTACCAACGGGATCTCAAGGCGGGTTGTTAAAGGGGTTGTCTCACTACATTGATTCATCTCACCTCAGTCCTGTTTTCTTGGTTTCACAGAAGCCAGATCTGTAGCTATAGCAACCAGTGGAGCTGATGCAGTCCATACGAGAGGGGATATCTAGGAATATGTAGGAAACTGTTTAAAAACCCCTATTTTCTAAAGTGATTTGTTTTTGCAAGATTTCCTTTAACAAAAAAGCAATCCTTGTAGGGGGAACAACCCCTTTAAGAACTAAAAAAGAACCGTACAACCCCCTTAAAAAATCTCCCCAAATTTTCAATTTTTGATCGCGGTTTGAGGCCATTTTTTCCCCCAGCAGCTCTTATTTTATGTGCATGTATTCAAATGAAAGGGTAATCGTGTAATCCATGGCCACATAAAGCCTCAAGGCTGAAGTCACTTCTAGCAAGGTCCCCCTTTAATTGTGTCCCTTTTCTAGCTCCAGTTTTTAAATCAGCAGTCCCCCCCTTTTCAGGGGCCCTCTAGTCTAAATAGCAGGGTCCCCCTTTTCTCATGGCTCTTTAGTTTTACTTGCAGGATCCCCGCTTTTCTACTAGCTCTCTAGTTTTTATAACGGTGTCCCCCGTTTCTAGCGACTCTTCGGTCTTTATAGTGGGGTTCACTTTTGCTAGCAGCACTATAGTCTTCATGGGGGAGTCCTTCCTTTTTTAGTGGCTTTCCAACTTTTATAGGGGGTTCTCCCTTTTATAGCAGCTCTCCATTCTTGATAATGAGGTCCCCCCTTTCTAGCTGCTCTGCAGTCTTTATAGCGGGGTCCCTCCTTTCTAGCAGCTCTCCAGTCTTTATAGCGGAGTCCCCCCGTTTTAGTAGCTTTCCATTCTTTATAGCGGGTCCCGCTTTTTTGTGACCCCCAGTCTCCCCCCTTTTATATCTCTCCGTCCTTATAGCAAGTCCCCCATTTTTGTGAACTCCAGTCTTTATAGGGGGATCACCCCTTTCTAGTTTACTTCCATTTTATAGTGGATCACCCCTTTATAGCTATCTCCATTTTAAGGGGGGGCCCCCATTTTTAGTGACTCTCCATTTTTTGATTGGATCCCCCTTTCATCATTCCCATCTTTATACGGGTCCCCCATTTTTAGTGACTCTCCAGTCTTTAGAGTGGAGTCCCCCCTTTCTATCATCTCTCCAGTCTTTATAGCGGGGTCCCCCATTTTTAGTGACTCTCCAGTCTTTATAGTGGAGTCCCCCCTTTCTATCATCTCTCCAGTCTTTATAGTGTAGTCCCCCATTTTTAGTGACTCTCTAGTCTTTATAGCGGGGTCCCTCTTTTCTAGAGGTTCTCCAATCTTTATAATGGGGTCCCCCCTTTCTAGCAGTTCTCAATTATTTATGGTGGGGTCCTTCATTTCTAGCTGCTCTCCAGTCTTTGTTGCAGAGTCCCCCATTTCTAGTAGCTCTCCATTCTTTATAGTGGAGTCCTCCCTTTCTAGAGGTTCTCCAGTCTTTATAGCGGAGTCCTCCCTTTGTAGTGGCTCTCTAGTCTTTATAGTGGGGTCCTCCCAGTGTCCCTGCCCCAGGTGTTGCCCATCATCCTTTAGGTGTAGTTAAATGTTGCTGCTGGAGGTGTATCCATACCTCCCAACTTTTAGAGATTGCAAAGAGGGACACATAAGGCCACACCTCTAAGGCCTCGTTCACACGGCTTATTTGGGGACTGATTGGTGCCGTACTCCATGCCGGATTTGCGCTTCAGTACGGCGCCAATCCGTCCCTGTCATTACGGTAATCCACTGCTCTCATAGAGAACAGTGGATTCCGTCGCTCCTCCCCGCTCGGCGAATCCGCCGCGGGGGGAGAAAGTGACATGCACATTATTTACGGTGCGTACGCGCCGTAAACAATGCATTGTCTATGGGTCCGGGAGCGGCGCCCCCGCCGCGCTCCGGCCCCGCCCCCATCCCGCCCCTTATTCACGGCGGATTTGTGAGCTCAATACGGCTCACAAATCCGTCGGGAATAAGCCGTGTGAACACGGCCTAACCATGCCCAAACAAATGACATCACACCAAAACACGCCTCTAGCCATGCCCAAACACATACATGACAACTTTTTAGACATCAAAAAAGAGGCACATTTTCGGGACTGCATTGCATCCAATGATGAAATATTAAAGGGGTTGTCTCGCTACAAAGATTAGCTTTCAACATGTTGGGATCACTAGATGAAGATGTTTTCCAAATATATTGCGTTCATTTTTTTTTAAGGAGCTACAAGTGATTTTATCACCTTCTGTGCTCTCTCTAGTTCCCCAAGTGACCGACCTGTGTACTTCTCCCCCCTGCTCTTTGTTTTATCTGATAGCAGGGAGTGACACACAGGTCACACAACACACACAACACTGGACAGTGAGAGCTTGTTTGTTATCTGATCTTTCAGACGATTGTATTGTACACCTGTGGAGACGACACGTAAGTCATAGCTCTCTATGAGAGCTATGAATTACCGTAATTGCGGCGCACATTTCGCCTCTTATAAAGCACAATACCCGACGAAATATGCGCGCAATTCCGCTCTAAAATAAGCCGTGTGAACATACCCTTAGTACTCCCATTGAAATCGATGGAGATTGACCACACAAGTGTGGCCACTCCATTTAGTATTGCCCGAAGATAGGTACGGGTGGCATATTGATATCTATCTTTTATAAAACTTTCTGTATGAACCTCTTGATTAGCAACAAATAAAATAATTATTCATAAAACTCATCGTTAATGGTATCAGTAATTGTGACTTGTCCAACCTTTAGGCTGCTTTCACACAGCGCAGTTTTGATGTCGTTTTATGTGTACTCCAATTAAATTTCCTTTATTAACAGAAAACTACGTCCAGTTGTCTAAATTTTTAAGAAAGGTGTTTCAAGTAATTAATCAATGACTGTTTTTAAATTCTTGTAAATCAAAAACACACAAATCCCTCACTGTCCCAACCTTTTATAGACGTGAAATAGGATACCTGTTAATAAAGGCTTTTTAATTGGCGCGCATTTAAAACGGCATCAAAACTGCGCTGTGTAAAAGCACCCTCAGGCTATGTTCACACGGCTTAAAATGGGACGTATCTCGCCCCGTATTTCGCGTCGTACTGCGCGAAATATGGGGCGAGGTACGTCCCAGTCATTACGGTAATCCACAGGTCTCAGAGAACTATGGATTACGTCTCCTCTCCCCGCTCGCACAATATGACGAGCAGGGAGATAAGTGACATGTCAATTATTCACGGCGTATACGCGCCGTGAATAATGAATGTCTATGGGCCGGTGGGCTGCCGCCCCCTGCTCCTGAGCACACGCCGTAATTGCGGGCAAAATATGTCCCCGCAATTATTTCCGTGTGAACCCTGACTTAGTGGTATCAGTAATTGTGACTTGTCCAACCTTTTGGCTGCTTTCACACAGCGCAGTTTTGGTGCAGTTTTAACTGTGCTCCAATTAAACAGCTTCTTTCAGTTGTCTACATTTTTCAGAAAAGTGTTTGGAGTAAGTAATCAATGACTGTGTGTAAAGTCTTGCAGATGACACACTCACTAATTGATTACTCACTCTCCAAACAGTTTAGATAAGTGAAAGAAGCTTGCTGGTAATAATGCAGTTTAATTGGAGCGCAGTTAAAACTGCACCAATACTGCGCTGTGTGAAAGCGCCCTTACATTGACAGTACATGGTGGCACGTGTACAAGAAGAGTGCTGAGCTTATGTACTAAGGTTATGTTTCTTTCCTAAGGGTTAGGTCTGTGAGATCCTGATATTTGATGACCCCCAGGCTCCTTCCTGTATTCACCCTGACAGTAATATAAGTTGCGGACCCTTATTCCGTTCTCAGTCCACGGAGTTCCCCCCATCTGCAGCAAGCGTGAGAAGGGTTAAGCGCCGGCCTGCTGTTCTTTTCACGTGCCCGGCGCAGCGTGCTATTCGAGGCTTTGTCAGTGTTTAGTAAACAAATGTCGCATCCCCAGGAAAGTGATGTCTGTAGCTGTTAAGTAACCACATCCAGCAAATTACAAGGCTGCCCCGCTGAGATGGCAGCACGCCAAAAAGGGTTTCCCTTCTTACGTGACTTAAAACCGCTGAAGACAAACAAAAGTGGTAAAACACTAGGTGAACCTCGCGAGGGAGCAGTTTGGGAGCTGGTGGGGGGGGTGGATGGGCTGTCTGCCAATTCCATTGTTACCGTCTGGGAAAAAAAATTTGCTGAAAAAAATTGTTTTATTAACTTTCGGGCCAAGGGTTTAAATTATTTCTGAAATGGCAGTTTTGTGCTGTTTGAGCTGCTGAGTGTCTATTTTAAATGAAAAATGGCCCCTTTGAGAGTAAAGAAAAGTTGAAACTGTGGACAACCAAGTGCCATTAACGTGAGAAGTGAACATCTGCCATGAAGATTCGCTGGGACAGACCGGCACGATACTGTGGAGCAGCTCACCGCCCAATGGAGCCAGGGGGATATCAGACATATATCTTAAACAAGAGTTCTATGAACCCTACTGTGTATGGGGCTTAGAGAGAACCTGTCACCTAGTTTATGCCCCTCCTGGGCCCAGCAAAAGCTAGTCCCAAACCCTGCTTTTTCCCCGTACTGTGCCCCCTTTATTTGTAAAAAGTTCCGTTTTAGGGATTTAATGCTCAAATCTGAGCAGGTGATAGCCCCGCCCCCCAAAGGGCTGCCCCCCCCACCTGTCGTTATTTCACATGTTTCTACTATTCAACTAATAGGTTAATTGAGGGGGGGGGGGGCTAGGTAGGTGGGGGGTATAAAAAAAAAGGACTTCCCTGACTCTTTTTCTGGCTAAAAAAAATATTTGAGCAAAAAATACTCAAAAAACTATAGCATCTTAAAACCCCAGCACGGGGAAATGCAGTTCGTCACTATTGTGCTGTCCTCAGAAGGGGGGGCATAAACTAGGTGACAGGTTCTCTTTAATGGCACTTAAAAATACATAATTATATTAGCATGTACGATTCTCCGGGATTTTTTGGGTGTGGTTTCATATAAACCTTATGGCTATATTTACACGGCACTCGTTTACCATTGGATTTTTAAGCGGATTCAGGATTTAGAATCCACAAAAATCCGAAAGTAAACCATCCACGTAGACCGTAATAGAAAATCCAAACTGTAGTCTACACAGCTTGGATTTTCTGAGGTCGGATTTCAAAGCCATCGGTTTTGAAAAAAACTTAGAACATGTTCTATAATCCGCCAGAAAACTTCGGATTATAATATTGTTCAACTGAATGGGGCACCCGAAATTACGAAAACCACAGAAACAAAGTGACAAAAAACAAGAAAAACAAACAACGAGTAAAACACTGGTCAGATTCTAATTAGAATTCGACCAGTGCCTAATTTAGCTCAAGGAGGTACCTGATATTCCAATAATCCCTTGAGGTCTAAGCCAGTTTTGGATTTAACCCCTTAAGGACCCAGCCAGTTTTGGGTCTTATGACACACCCTTTTTTTGAAACTGACATTGTAATTTTTATGTGGAATAATCTTTGAACTTTTATTACCCATGTGATCAGAGATTGTTTTCTCATGCACATTGTGCTTTAATTAGTAAAAAATTTTACCCATACAACCCTTGATTGTTTGTAAAAAAAATTTGTAAAAATTTTTCTTTTCTGCGTGCAAACAGAAAATTATTACCCAAATATTTTTTAAAATAGACTACCATATGTCCACTATGGTTTGGCACAGTTTAAAATGTCCTTTTTTTTAATGAATTAAGGTTGGGAAATTTAGTAGTAATTTTTCTCAAATTTTCAAAAAAATTTTTGCAATATACTTTTTTTAGGGCCCTTTCCAGTTCTGAGTGGTTTTGGGGCCTCAGTTAGATACCGCCAAAAATGACCCCTTCAAAGAACTAGACCCCTTAACGTATTTCAATATTTTTGGGAGTTTGAAAAACCCTTTAGGTATTTCACAAAAAAATTAAAGAAAAGTGGGGTAAAATTTCAAAATTTCCCTATTTTTGCAGATTTTCAATATTTATCCATTATTCCGGGAAATAGGGTAAATGTGACTGGGTTAAATTTGCAAAAAATATCATTCCCCAGGTCTTCCGTTTTTAGAGATATCCCATATTGGGGCCCAGTGCATTATAAGCCCCAGAATGGAGGGGCACCTTGGTCTGGGGTCTCTTTTCAATTGGATTTTATTTTTGGGACATTTTTAGGTTTGAGGGGCCCCAAGGTGCAAAATTTAAAAAACACCCCCAAAAAGGCCCCCCTATTTGGGGAAACTACACCCTTAAGGGTTTTTATAGGAGGTGCGGGGGTATAAGACACCGAGGTGTTCACAAATTTTTTTTTTTTCATTAGGGGTCGAAAATTAAAAAAAAAAATGTTCCCAAAAATCGCAATTTTTGCTTAAAATGTTTATATTTACAAAGGAATCTGGGGAAAAAAAACCCCCCAAAAAAATTTGTTAACAATTTCCCCCAAGTTCGGCAATACCTTATCTTTTGGGTGTTGGAAACAGATTTGGTGGGGGGCCATGTCGCATTTTGCAAAGCCCCCAAAGAACCGAACAGGTGAAAATCTTCCAGAAGTCTCCCCATTTTGATTATAAATTCATGGTTCATATAGGGTGTATTGTGCTTTTGGGCACACAGGGGTTCTATGTTTTTTTTTAGCATTTTGGGCCCTGAAAAGGGGGGAAAAAGCAGTTCCACATTGTTTTTTGGGCTTAAAATTTTTCGCATTCGCCCTGCAGGTAATATGTGATAACTTTACTATGGGGGTCGGTACAATTGCAAGGTTAAATTTTATATAGTTTTTTTGTTTTTATTACTTTTACACATTTGAAATAGGTCTATAAAAAATTTCGTTTTTATGTTTTTCCCCATTTGACAGTCATAACTTTTTTATTTTTGTGTGTGCAGAGTTGTGTAGGGCCCTTTTTTTTGTGGGGGGAAATTTATGGTTTTATTTGGTACATTATGGGGGGGATCAACACTTTGTTTACTTTTTTTTTAAAGGGTTTTTTTGAGGTGATTTGAACAAAATCAGTTCCTGTAGTGTTTTTTTATTTTTATTTTTTATAGCGGGGCATCTGCATTAGATATGATATGTAGCTTTACTCAGCACGTGATATGATTTTAGAACACCCAATTTTTTTTTTTTTTTATTTTTTATGCTTTTATACAAAAAAAAACACTTTTTTTTAAAAGGGGAAAAAAATTTTTGCTCCCCTGTCTGAGGCCCCAAATTTTTTTTTTCTGTGTAGGAGTGTGTAAGGTTTGTTTTTTGGGGGTGAGTTGACATTTTTTTTAGTATCATTTTTGGGGGGGCCAAGACTTTTGATCAGTTTTTAAAACCGTTTTTTTGGAAGGCGAGTGAAGAAAAAAGCAATCCTGTAGTGTTTTTTTTTTTTATTTTTAAAAACGTCACTATGCAGTAGCCTTTTTAAGTTAGCTTTCTTGGGGGTCGAAAAATTATGCCGGGATACCCAAAATTTTTATGTTTTTTTTATGTTGAAGCACAAAAAAAAAAAGTGTTTTTGTGTGTAAAAGAATATTTTGCATCGGTGTCTTTGAAGCCAAACTTTTTTATTTTTTATACAGAGCTGTGTAAGGATTTTTTTTTGTGGAATGAACTACGTTTTAATTGGGAACCCAAAGTGGCATTTATGGGGGTTTTTGACATTTTATTCCTTTTATGTGCGGGGGGTTTAAAAAAATCTTAATTCATGATTGTTTTATTTTTACGGCGTTTACCGTTTTTGGGTAAATTTAAAACATGAAGATTTATGGGGGGTTGTTACGCAGGGCGATACCAAAAGGGTACTTTATTTATTTTTTTTTCTTTTTGGGGGCGATTGCCTTTTTTAAAGGGAAAAGGGCGGTGTACGTTTTTCTTTTTTTATTTTTGGTTTTGGGGTTTTACTTGTTTTTCACTTTTTTTAACTTTTTTTCCGTTATTTTTTTTCATTTCCCCATAGGGGATTTGAAGAGGCTTTTTTAGATCTCTCATTCAAAAGGTCATTTACAGTTGTTTGAGACTGGTTCCCAGACAACTGCGCACATGCCGGGGCGTGCCCAAGGCAGGGGTATCGTGACGCAAGCAACCCGGAAGGCATTCCTTGGGTTCCGTGCTGTCTTGGGGGCAGGAGTGCACGGACGCCCGATCCGTGCGCTGCTGCCGCCCAAGAGACCGGGGGAGCGATTCCCCTGCGTCTCTCTTAGTTATTGCGACCCGATCGTCGGATAATTAAGGGTTAACCGCCCCCCCCCCCCCCCCGGGGGGCGATCCGGGGTGGGGGCCCATGGTGCGGGATGTCCGCGGTAAAATACAGCGGACACCCCGCCCGGGGCCCGAAATTGCTTTAAGTTCGCGCGACCCCCAGGATATCCCCTACGTCCAGGTGGTGAACCCCCAAACGACCTGGGGTATGGATACGCCCAAGGTCGTTAAGGGGTTAAGGACCAAGCCCTTTTTGAACTGGCACTACATCATGACGTCCAGGAACATCACGGTGGGTTAAGGAATTAATATTATCTACGCGTTGCTCATATTCTTTGCTAGTCCGCTTTGTGGGAAAGGGGGGGGGAAGATTTGTTACGAATGGTTTTGTTTATGCCAACATGTGGCATTGTTCTTCTTTATGTTGAATTGTGTGTTGATTTAGGTATAATAATAATATACAAAGTCATGATTACTCATATCACGTGCTTTCCAAATATGTTTACTCAAATGTGTGTTATTGTATCGAAAATCTGTTAATAAAAAATGATTGATTTTAAACCCCTTACCGCCGGAGCTAGTTTTTCCCTTTCCGACAGAACCCCGGTTTTTTAAAATCTGACAGGGTTACTTTATGTGGAATAAAATTTTTGCCTGTAACTATCCAATGGTTTGGAGATTGTTTTCTCGTGCACATGTGCTTTAAGTTTGTAAACATTTTGGTCCAAAAACTCCTTGTTTATTTGTGAAAAATAAAAAAATACATAAAATTTTGCAAAAAAATTTTTTAATTTTTAAAGTTTCAAAAAAATTTGTGTGTAAAAACAATATTATTCCACTAAAAAATTTAAACTAGCATCTACCCCCTATTTTTACTGTAGGTTGGCATAATTTAAATTTTTTTTTTTTTACTTAAGGGGTTTAGAAATTTAGTAGTAATTTTTCACATTTTCAAAAAAATTTACAACATAGATTTTTTTAGGGACCAGTCCAGGTCTGACGTGGCTTTGAGGGGCCTGTATGTTAGATACCCCCATAAGTGACGCCATCTAAGAAACTAGACCCCTTAACGTATTTAAAAAAGCATTTAGGAAGTTTGTTGACACTTTAGATATTTCATAGAAATTAAAGCAAAGTGGAGGTGAAATTTCAAAATTTCACTTTTTTTGCAGATTTTCAATTTTTATTCATTATTCACTGGAACACGGTAGATGTGACCAGGGAAATGCAACTCAACATCAATTCCCCAGATTCTGCCATTTTCAGAGATATCCCATATGTAGCCCCAGAATAGGAGGAGCAGGTTAAAACAATTACAGCGATACCAAATTTGTATATTTTTTAAAATGTTTTACTGCTTTTACACAATAAAAACACTTTTATTCATAAAGAAAACACGTTTTTGCATCGCCATAGTTTGAGAGCCATAACTTTTTTATTTTTCTGTTTACGGAACTGTGTAGGGACTTTTTTTTGCGGGATGAGTTGATGTTTTTATTGGTATCATTTTTGGGGGGAGAAGGCTTCTTGATTGCTTTTAAATCCGTTTTTTGGATATACATGACAAGTTAGTTTTACTCTGTGGGTTGAGACGATTATGGCGATACCCAATTTATATAGTTTTTTTATGTGGAAGCACAAATTTTTATATATTTTTTAAAGTGTTTTTATTGTGTAAAACAATATTCATGCATCATTGTCTTCTGATAGCCATAACTTTTTTATTTTTCCATATATAGAGCTTTGTAAGGACTTTTTCTTTGCGGGATGAACTGACGTTTTAATTGGCACCACTTTGGTGTTGATATGAGTTTTTGATGACTTTTTATTCCATTTTATGTGCTGTGGGATGAACAAAAATCGCAATTCTGTGACTATTTTTTGGGGGGGTTTTTTACGCCGTTCACTGTACGGGTTAATTAACGTGACAGATTTATAGGGAGGGTCGTTACGCATGCGGCGATACCAAATATGGGTACTTTATTTATTCTTGATCTTTTTTGGGTTGATTGGCATTTGTAAAGGGGAAAAAGGGCGATGTACGTGTTTTTATTTTATTTTTCGTGTTTGTGTTTTACATTTTTACACTTTTGTTTTACTGCAATAGGAGATCAGCACACAGCTTAAAGCTGTGTACTGGTCTCCATGACAGCTGACAATCACCATGCCCACAATGCATTGCGGGCATGGTGATGTCACAAAGCATCCCGGGAGTCGGGTAAGCTGACCAGTGAGCGCGCCTGCGCCGCTCACTGCGCCGGATCGCAGGCAGCAGGAGCTCACTCCTGCTGCCTGCAGCTTCGATGTCGCGACATCGAAGGGTTAATTCCCCGCAGGAGATGCGGCATGATGCCAACGGTAATATACCGCTGGTTCCATGCCGCGATCTTGCAAGCTCCGCTTGTGAGCTCGCAAGATCTCCATGACGTACCCATACGTCAATATGCGGGAACTCCTTGACGTGTGGGTACGTCACATGTCGTTAAGGGGTTAAAAAAGAATCCGACCAGTATTTTGTTGTTGCCATGTGGCTCGAGCCTAAAGCTTCCAAGAACTGCAAAATGTGCATTTTGCAGCAGCTTTGATACTAAAAAATAGCTGACAAAATCACATTATGTATAGATCAGCCCCTAGGAATGCTCTTCCTGTCATGTCCTGAGGCTATAGTTTTTCTGAAGAATATAGTAGGGAAATATTTCTTACTATACATATGTTGTTGCAGCCGTTCTCACCTGTGTCACCATATACTGACGAAAGCAACACCTTCACACCTTAAAGGGGTTTTCTCACTACAGGCTTTCGCAGGCATCTGATCTGTTTTTCTGTCGTAGAGTTTCAAATCCAGAGGTGGGTCTCTCCTCCCAGTAGATGTGACAGCTCTCACTGAAGAGTGGTGACATCATCCCACACCCTCCGCAGTCCTCCTTCTGTGTGAGCAGTGGAGGGAGAGGATGTCACAGTTCTGCAGACCTCCTGCAATGGTCAGGTTTTATACCTGGAGAGCTGTCACCTCCCTCCCAGGCTGCAGAAGCAATCCTTGTAACCAGAACACCTGTATTGGTGTAAACAGTTATACATACAGCCTGAAATGATTAAACAAATGTGAGAAATGCTAACTGCAGGCAGAGTGTGTAAAAATGTGTTATCTGGGTGGGGAGAGCAGAGTGTATAAGGGTGTGTTATCTGCATGGGGAGAACAGAGTGTATTGTGTTATCTGGGTGTGGAGAGCAGAGTGTATAAGGGTGTGTTATATGGGGGAAGAGCAGAATGTATAAAGGTGTGTTATATGGGGAGGAGCAGAGTGTATAAGGCTGTGTTATATGGATGGGGGAGCAGAGTGTATAAGGCATAGTTTTATGGGTGGGGGAGCAGCGTATAGTAGGCTGTGTTATATTGGTAGGGGGAGCAGAGTATATCAGGCTGTGTTATATTGGTAGGGGGAGCAGAGTATATAAGGCTGTGTTATATGGGTGGGGGGGAACAGAGTGTATACAGCTGTTATATGAGTGGAGGGAGTGAATCTGGCAGCTAAAGAGACTGAGCAATTGCCCGGATCCTTCACATAGGGCGATCACTGGGAGACAAGAACAGGCAGCCTCACAATCTCAGTAAGAGTGAGAGGAAGACAATGAGGACACAGACAGCTAGCAGCTAACACAGAGAGCACAAGCAGCCTCACACAGCTCAGAGGGCAAAGGGGGTGTGGCCCAACCTCAGGCTACTGATTTAGCTCTAGACATGCACAGATTAGCTAATAGCTGCTATAATAAATGATTTAGGTAATACAAACCAATTGCAAAAGTGCTTATTTTTACTGTCCCCATCATTACAGATATGATGTTTGTATCGAGAGAATCCCTTTAATGCTGCTCTCCTACAGAAATCCAAGTGGTGTCACCATGTACTGATAATAAGGACACCCTAACATCTGTGTGCTGGTATTTCTAAAGATGCAGCAGTTCAACCATACAGTATGAGTCAGTGTGATAAAAGTGCTACAATTTTTGCAAATATGTCTGAGAACTGGGGTTCAAGTCGAGGACAGTATTTTCTATGATCTGCGTATGGTCCTCAGGTTTCAACTCTGAGCACTGCAAAATAGTGAATGGAGCTTAGGTAAAACCAGCTGCTGCTCAGTGTGCCCCTAATTTTCAGGTCTGGTTGCTGTTGCACATGATCTGCTGTGTGTGCTTCTGAGCTCCTGAAAAGAAAGATCTCCCAACTTGGGTAGGTTAATGTATGTCATACATGCCAACTCTCCCGTTTTTGGCGGGGGGGTCCCGCTATTTGGGGTCCCCTCCCGCCCTCCCGGGGAGTTGGCATTCCTCCCGCCGCCTGCAGGCGGCGGGGGTCCTTTAAATTACCTGCGGCGCAAGAGTAGCGCTGTTGCGCTACTCTTGCGCCGCGGGACCCGCTCCTACCGGCGGGTGAAGCTGCCGCAGCGGCCCCTCACCCGCCCGCGGTTCTCACTGTGCGGGGAGGAGGCTGTAGGGATCGCTCCCTCCTCCCCCTGTATGTACGGCGCCGGTGTGTGCGCCGTACATAACAGGTCACCGGCGCAGGGGGAAGTGCCGCGCGGCTGCAGGGGAGTGACGCGCGGCTGCTCTCACTTCCCCCTGCACCGCTGAAGAGATCGGGCAGGAGCTGGCCACGCTGCAGGAGCCTGGTAAGGTAAGTGGATTTTATTATTGATTTTTATTAGCTTTAGGGGGCTCTACCTGGCTAACAGAGAGGGCAACTACCTGGCAACAGAGGGGGCACTACCTGGCAACAGAGGGGCACCACCTGGCAACAGAGGGGCACCACCTGGCAACAGAGGGGGCACTACCTGGCAACAGAGGGGGCACTACCTGGCAACAGAGGGGACATCTACCTGGCACAAAGGGGGCACTACCTGGCTAACAGGTGGGGGCACTACCTGGCTAACAGATGGGACATCTACCTGGCAACAGAGGGGGACATCTACCTGGCAACAGAGGGGGCACTACCTGGCAACAGAGGGGACATCTACCTGGCAACAGAGGGGACATCTACCTGGCAACAAAGGGGACATCTACCTGGCAACAGAGGGGGCACTACCTGGCAACAGAGGAGACATCTACCTGGCAACAGAGGGCACTACCTGGCAACAAAGGGGCACTACCTGGCTAACAGATGGGGCACTACCTGGCTAACAGATGGGGGCACTACCTGGCTAACAGATGGGGCACTACCTGGCAACAGAGGGGGCACTACCTGGCAACAGAGGGGGCACTACCTGGCTAACAGATGGGCACTACCTGGCTAACAGAGGGGGCACTACCTGGCAACAGAGGGGGCATCTCCCTGGCAACAGAGGGGACATCTACCTGGCAAACAGATGGGGACATCTACCTGGCTAACAGATGCGGGCACTACCTGGCTAACAAGAGGGGGGCACTACCTGGCAACAGAGGGGGCACTACCTGGCAACAGAGGGGACATCTACCTGGCAAACAATGGGGGCACTACCTGGCAAACAGATGGGGACACTACCTGGCAGACAATGGGGGCACCTACCTGGCTAACAATGGGGGCACCTACCTGGCTAACAATGGGGGCACTTACCTGGCTAACAATGGGGGGCACCTACCTGGCTAACAATGGGGGGCACTTACCTGGCTAACAAAGGGGGGCATCTACCTGGCTACAAATTTGGCTCTACCTGGCTACAGAGGGGGCATCTACTTGGCTACAAGGGGGCATCTACCGGCCTGTAAGGGGCACTACCTGGTTATGGGGGGCTACTACCTGGCTATAAGGGCATCTACCTGGCTTTCTTCCAAAGCCGTTATGCAGTTAGGTGGAGTGGGGTGTGGCTTTTTTGAAGGGGCGTGGCATACCAACAAGATGGGCGTGTCCATGCAAATTTTTGCTGTGGCGCGCTACGCGCGCCGCCCACTACATTCTCCTGCTTTTTCATTTTCAAAAGTTGCCAACTATGATGTATGTGAGTGGTCCCTCTACAATTGTAAAAAGACAGAGGCTAACCTGTTAAATTACCAGCTGAAAAGCTTGAAGCCGGAAGGACTGAGTGTTGAAAAACTGCCTGCTAATTAACCGAATTTAAGAAACCAGCATTGCCTCCGTGTCATGATGAAGGTAAATGAGATGAGTCTGAAGGGCTTAAACCAGAATGTCAGATGGACCAGGATGTTGTGGAAGAGTCATTGGAGAAGGATGAGCCTGAGCCACTGGGTGGTCTTCAGCAACACCATTTACTTACAGCTTTGCTCTTACGCCTGAGGATGCTAAGACCTGATTGCAGTTGTGTGCCATTATGATATCAAGATGTAAGTGAAGATGTGACAGAGGGGTAAATGCTTAATATAAATAGGCTTACAAAATTTCAGTAACATAGTGAGAAATACCGATCTAGTGGACCCAGTAGCGATGGCATCTTATGTCAGTGTCACTGATGTGGCAAGTAGGGCATCCTAATTTTCTGGAGCCCCTTAAGAAGGGGGAAAGGTCAACAGTAGGGGGACGACAACTTGATTTACCCTTTCCCTTTAGAGAGAAAAGGACAAGGGAAACCAAGTAGTCCCTCCCAAGAGGTGGGCGTAGAAATGTGGTTTATCTTCTGTGGAGGGGCAGTGATACATGCCCTCCAAGATTCAAGGCTGTTGAAGATGGGCTTCAGTTCAGCTGACAACTATGCATTGATTCATCGCTATGAAATACCTGAATTCAGTGTTAGTTTTATCCAGCTGGAGGGGCTTTGGTCTTTTTTTTCAACTTGAAATTATATAACCCAATATATCACAGAGCTCAGCTTCTCTCCCTCTATCATATAACCCTATATATCACAGAGCTCAGCTTCTCTCCCTCTATCATATAACCCTATATATCACAGAGCTCAGCTTCTCTCCCTCTATCATATAACCCTATATATCACAGAGCTCAGCTTCTCTCCTCTATTATATAACCCTATATATCACAGAGCTCAGCTTCTCTCCTCTATCATATAACCCTATATATCACAGAGCTCAGCTTTTCTCCCTCTATCATATAACCCTATATATCACAGAGCTCAGCTTCTCTCCTCTATCATATAACCCTATATATCACAGACCTCAGCTTCTCTCCTCTATTATATAACCCTATATATCACAGAGCTCAGCTTCTCTCCTCTATCATATAACCCTATATATCACAGAGCTCAGCTTCTCTCCCTCTATCATATAACCCTATATAAACACAGAGCTCAGCTTCTCTCCCTCATCATATAACCCTATATATCACAGACCTCAGCTTCTCTCCCTCTATCATATAACCCTATATATCACAGACCTCAGCTTCTCTCCTCTATTATATAACCCTATATATCACAGAGCTCAGCTGCTCTCCTCTATCATATAACCCTATATATCCCAGAGCTTAGCTTCTCTCCCTCTATCATATAACCCTATATATCACAGAGCTCAGCTTCTCTCCTCTATCATATAACCCTATATATCACAGAGCTCAGCTTCTCTCCCTCTATCATATAACCCTATATATCACAGAGCTCAGCTTCTCTCCCTCTATCATATAACCCTATATATCACAGAGCTCAGCTCCTCTCCTCTATCATATAACCCTATATATCACAGAGCTCAGCTTCTCTCCTCTATTAAAATAACCCTATATATCCACAGAGCTCAGCTTCTCTCCCTATCATATAACCCTAATATCACAGAGCTCAGCTCCTCTCCTCTATCATATAACCCTATATATCACAGAGCTCAGCTCCTCTCCTCTATCATATAACCTATATATCACAGACCTCAGCTCTCTCCTCTTTTTAAATAACCCTATATATCACAGAGCTCAGCTTCTCTCCTCTATCATATAACCCTATATATCACAGAGCTCAGCTCCTCTCCTCTATCATATAACCCTATATACACCAGACCTCAGCTTTTCTCCTCTATTATATAACCCTATAATCACAGACCTTTAGCTTATCTCCTCTATCATATAACCCTATATATCACAGAGCTCAGCTTCCTCCCTCTATCAAAATAACCCTATAAATCACAGAGCTCAGCTCCTCTCCTCTATCATATTTAAAACCCCATATATCACCCGAGCTCAGCTTCTCTCCTCTATTATATAACCCTATATATCACAGAGCTCTGCTTCTCTCCTCTATCATATAACCCTATATATCACAGAGCTCAGCTCCTCTCCTCTGTCAAATAACCCAATATATCACAGAGCTCAGCTTTTCTCCTCTATTATATAACCCTATACATCACAAGCTCAGCTTCTCTCCTCTATCATATAACCCTAAATATCACAGAGCTCAGCTTCTCTCCCTCTATCATATAACCCTAATATCACAGAGCTCAGCTTCTCTCCTCTATCATATAACCCTATATATCACAGAGCTCAGCTCCTCTCCTCTATCATATAACCCTATATATCACAGACCTCAGCTTCTCTCCTCTATTATAATAACCCCTATAATCACAGAGCTCAGCTCCTCTCCTCTTATCATATAACCCTATATATCACAGAGCTCAGCTTCTCTCCTCTATCATATAACCCTATATATCACAGAGCTCAGCTTCTCTCTTCTATCATATAACCCTATATATCACAGAGCTCAGCTTCTCTTCCTCTATCACATACTGATCTCTGTTAGGGCAGCATAAACCACCTGACAGATTCCCTTTAAGTATTTAAGCCATACTGTCAACAAAAAAAGGAAAATAGAAGTGAAACCTAGAAACATCTAATTACATGATCAGGGACGAGACTACTCTCACTTTTTGAGTCAGGGACAAACACAAATACAGTATACCCATTATTACTGCCATGCAGTAACAATATAGCGGTCAAATACCAGTTCTACACAGGTGATCTGCAGATTATTATCACACCATGCTGCAGACTGTACTGGAGTATATAGCACTGAACAGAA
This sequence comes from Phyllomedusa bahiana, assembly GCA_025379985.1. Taxonomy (NCBI): domain Eukaryota; kingdom Metazoa; phylum Chordata; class Amphibia; order Anura; family Hylidae; genus Phyllomedusa; species Phyllomedusa bahiana. The sequence continues at coordinate 22,499 of JAODAL010038050.1, forward strand.
TCATATTTGTAGAACATCTTTTCTGAGATCTATGTATTGTGCTGTTACTCCTCCTAGAACTGTATGAATACATTGACAACTTGCTATTACCATTCCCGTTGTAAAAAGCCTGACAGGGGCCAATGATCAATAAAAGCATCAGACTGTGTAGGGACACACTGAATTACATGGAAGTGGTAACACAGAAACTTCCCATAGCGCCACTGATAAAGTGACCACTGCAGTTGACAAGATCACATGTGTGGCTCTGAACTTCAGCCCTAGCTCCATAGTTAGATTCAGTTATTTGCATTTCAAAAAGTCTTGTTTCAGAACAATCAGTTTTATTCAGGAGGAATAGCAGAGGGTCGTCACAGCACAACATTCTCAGATATCTTCTCTGATTACAGATGGTACTCTTCTTTTCCATCCAGCCCAGACTGATAAGACAGTGTCTTCTAATGACTGCATGATTTGCTGCTCAGATATTGTGACCCCTTAATATTTTAGTTATCCCTACCTTGTTAAAGGGGTTTTGGCAGGACGTGAGTTCCTTACCACCTTATCACCACTGGAGTAGAATATAAACAAAGCATGCTAAGTCATGAAGGCTGCAGGGGAGAGAGGAAGGAGCTGAGCAGAGAGTGAGGAAGCAGGGAGCGTCTCAAAACTTAACTCAAATAATAACTTTACAACAGTGGATTCTCTATACAGCAAGACACAGGCTCATACACTGCACTTTCTCCCCAGCCCCTTGAAGCTCATTCATTTTCCCTGTCATCAGATAAGAAGTGTTTCCCGCAAGTGTGGCCTGTCAGCTCCTCTGGTCGTGTCTAATGCAAGCTTTGAGGTAACTAAGGGGGACTGAGCAATGCTGTAGCTCTGAGTCTTCACTTTTTGTAATTACATATATTTAGAAAAGTGATTAAATACCCATTTTGGAGGATCCCACATCAACATTACATCGTGGCAAAACCCTTTTAAGCAAGACACAACCAAATCATGAAGCTCTTTGCTGCCCTCTCTCTTACAAAGACCGCTGCCCATGCCCCAGTTTTCACAAAAACTGCTCTCTACCCTCATCTTTCATGTAGATTGCTTCTAATGCCCCCTCACAAAGTCTCCTCCCTATGCCGCCTCTGTCACCAAGCCAGCTCCCTATACCCCCTTCTTTTACATATACTGCTCGTCAATTCCCCATCTATCACAATGAGTAATTCAGTTCAGAATCTGTGCAGATTTCAACTTGAAATACTTATCTAAAACTGAAAGTAAATAATCCCCATTGACCTCCATAGAAAATACACGTTGTAATACGCAGCACCTAAAATCCACATGAAAATGCTCAAGTCATCTGACGCTGTTTTGAATGGTAGAGTCTGACAAATTTTACTTGTCTTGTGGACGAATTTATAGACTGATCCCTATACCCCACTCTCCTACAGAGATTGCTCCTCAGAGCCTTTATTCCCCATAGATGCCTTTTTTCCTTCCCCTCTTTTGTTTCTACCCTAGTAAATGCTCCCCACTCCATCCTAACATAAAAAGATGTCACAGGCCCCCCTTTTTCACATAGACTGCTCTCTTTGCCTTCCCTCTCTGTGTTTCTATCCCTAGTAGACTGCTCCTCACTCCACCTCTCTAACATAAACGATGTCACAGGCCCCCCTTTTTCACATAGACTGCTCTCTTTGCCTTCTCTCGCTCTCTTTCTATCTATCATCCCCTTTTTGTTTTTTCCTAAACTCCTCTTTTCAAAAATAGACGATGTCACAGGCCCCCCTTTTTCACATAGACTGCTTTTTATTTCCTGCTCTCTCACACAAAGGGCTTGTCCGCACGGCAGGTTTTTCAGCCGGTGTTACAGATGATTTTCGGTTTTGAAAGCTGTCTGTAAACCGTCTGTCAACCTTAATCATGGACCTCTATGGTTTCTTAGACCGCCGGTCGTCCGAAAAACATTGAACATGTTCATTCTTCCGCCCCGTTTTTGAGCGGAACATGAACAGGTCAATGGAAGGGGGGAGGGTTTTTTCTCCGCAAACGGCAGAGAAAAGCCGCCCCCCCCCCTGCGGCCGTGTGCACGGCCCGAAAACAGAGCAAATACCGGTCGGATAATCCGACCGGTATTTGCTCTGTGCCGTGTAAATGGCCCCAAACTGCTCCCAATGCCCCCCTGTCACAGACAGACTGTTTTCAATGTCCCCTACATTCTCATTGACTCCCCATTCTTATTACTTTCCATCACAGCAGCACTCCTTCTGCAGTGCAGGACACTTGTCATATTAATATGATTTCACTAAAGATATTAAATAATACCACATGATACCAAATGATGCTCCAGTCTCCCTAGTATCCCTGCCCAATGTTGAAACTCCAGTCACGGTCAATACAGTTCCCTATTAATCCACTTTGAGAGGCCCTAAGTCCCCAGCAAGCTCCCCTTGCATGTACCAAGTAGTATTTTTAAATAAAAGCATATGCTCTCGTATTTCTTATGGACTGAGAAAATTCTCCATAAAATTTCTCCACTTCTTAAAAAACTTGTTGGCATGTTTTTCTTTGTTATTTTCCACCTCCCATCTCTCCATAAGAAGGAAGTGCTTCATTTGTGATAGGACCATCTCTATAGATGGAAGTTCCGTTTTAATCCAAAGGGTTAGGAGGCATCTCTTGGCTACCAGAAAGAGAATATTAGCCAAAAGAGGGACATCTCTACCATCGGGATTTATGTGGAACAACACTAGAGAGGGTGTCAACTCTAGATCCACTTTCAAGCGGACAGTAAGCAGGAGACCAACCTGTTCCCAGAAGTTCTGTGACCCAGGACATGCCCAAATACCATGATACAAATCGGTTTTCGCTCGAGAACACTTGGGACAAGCTGTCTATCTGTTGGGAGCATTCGGTTGTGGGGGGATATGAAAGCCATAAATGGTGTGATGCATTAATTTATATTGGGATTCCCTCCAGGATTCGCATGGTATTAACTTCCTCAGTAACTCCCATCCTTTTAGAATCTTAGCTGGTAATCCTCATCCTCATAATTTCCATGCCAGCGCGCAAAAAAAGAATAACTTTTGTTTCCAGTTCCAGAGAACACTCTCCGGCGTGTTATAATATCAGATAGGAGTTATACGGGAGTGGTTGACCAATGAAACATCAAATCTGTTCGTTTGAATTCTCAGTTTATAATCCTCAAATTGGGGGTTTTTTTTGAAGAAAACTCGATATTTGGGCAAAACCCATGAATCCCCCCTGGGAAATTCCAAACTTTTCTTTTATCTCCTGGAGAGTCCGAAATCTACTACCATTATCATGAAATAAATGTTGAACCTGGCTCACCCCTCCCCTCCTCCAAGATCTAAACTCCAGGTTTTCCTGCCTTTGTGTGAACTCAGGATGATTCCAGAGGCTCATGTGCTTGGAGCATCCTCCTAACCGCCTTCCATGCAGCTACCGTGTCCTTAATGAGTAAAGACTTACGAAGATGCGGTGGGAGAGAAGAGAATTTTGTGTGTAATATAGAATTTAAGCTCCACGGAGCGGTCAATCCCATCTCCACATCTAAATTTGAAAAAAATTAGTGTTTTAAATCCAATCTACCGCATGACATAGAATACAAAACAGATTGTATGCCCTGACATCTGGGAGCCCCAACCCTCCCCTATTTCTGGGAAGCATAAGGGTGGTCACTACTATTCTGTGTCACCTGTGACCCCACACAAACGAAGTGAACAACCGCTGCACCCTTTTGATATCCACATGCTTCAGTAGCAAAGGGATAGTCTGCATGGAAGACAGTATATGCAATACTTTTGAATGTGTTTTTCGGTTCAAAAATGGATTAAAAAATGGATCCAACATGCTGTGTGAACATAACCTTACAGAGACTGCCCCCCACATAGACTGTTCCCCATGCCTACCTCTCTCACATGGTCTGCTCCTCATTGCCCCTTTTCTTTCTCTCGGACTCACCATGCTTATTACATTCCACCACAATAGCTCTCCCCAAAGGCATAACTTGAAGCTTCTGGGCCCCAAAGCAAAAAGTGAAATTGGGCCCCCCAGCTACCAAGCGTTATTTACAATACTGGTGTCTTCCTATGTGGCAGAAGGGATTTTGGGCCCCCTTTGGCTGCCGGGCCCGGTAGCGACTGCTACTTCTGCACCCCCCTATAGCTATGCCCCTGGCTGTACCTCTTCTCTGTGGTGTAGCGTAGTGCATGTTAAAATAATGTCACCAAAGGCAGTCTGCAGTAGAGCAGATTGTCAGCGAGTATAATACAGGAAGTAACTCCGGACCAGTTCAAAATAAGCAATAAAATGAATGTACACACGGATTTCACCAGCAGAATAGTGAGTGCAGATAATCGTTTAGATTCAAACACTAGCAAGGCTTTGAGTATGATAATGGTATAATGTAATAAATAGGTATAACTATATCAAAAGTCAATATAGAGATCTGACCCAAGATCTATTTTACCCAGGATTGTATCTACACCTAGAGGAAATAAAGTTTCAACAGAGAAAGGGATTCTTTACTGTAAGAGCAGTGAGACTGTGGAACTCTCGGCCAGAGGAATTTGTTATGATAAAACAGAATTCAAGAGTTTCTGGAGTGTAATAATATAACAAGGTATAGTGACCAGGATTCTGGAGAAGAATCGCTGATCCAGGGATGTATTCTGATTGGAGTCGGGAAGGAATTTTTTCCTTAAAATGAGGACAATTGGCTTCTGCCTCAAAGGGACTTCTGTCTTTTTTTCGGCCTTACAAACTATGGGCCACATGTATGAAAACTGCCTTGGTCTTGTCAAAGACTTTCTTTGTTGCCCATAGCAACCAATATAGTGAAAAAGAGGAACTCTGATTGCTATGGGCGACAAAGAAAGCTTAGACCTAAACAGTTTTCAAGCGGGTCTCTTATTATGTAACTATGTAAACAATTGTATATATATAAAAAGTGTATATATATATATAAAAAAAACGATCGCGCTCTGTTCGCTGTATATGGTGCCAACTTAATCACAAGCAGTCCCCAAATAATCGAACTCCAAAATATACAACCCCCATGCAAATAGTATAAAACAGTGTAAAACACACCTGTAATAGTGCAACCACTTCCCCAGAGTTTCTCACTGGATGCTCACTTCAGCAGGACCTCGCACTAATCCAGGTTTCTGTCCACTTCAATCTTCAGTTGGTGGATTTTGTCAGAAATAATATATAAAACCATACAAACAGTGTGGTGTGTTCACCGCTAATACGCTCCGGCCGGCAGCGTGCGGGATCCACACATACAGGCTAACAGACTAGGGTGACGTCACTAAGGCTGTAGCGAATGAAAGCCGAGCAGGCATACAAGACCTACGCGTTTCAGAGAATAACGATCTCCTTCATCAGGAGTCAGTGTGATTTACACTGTTTTATACTATTTGCATGGGGGTTGCATATTTTTGAAATTTGATTATTTGGGGACTGCTTGTGATTAAGTTGGCACCTTATACAGCGAACAGAGCGCGATCGTCTTTTTTATATATATACACTTTTTATTCTATTAGAGGATTGCAGCAGGAGATTTCCTCTGACGATCTTTGTGCAGCTTGTTCCCTGAAACACCTGGCGCTTGTATCTAAAGTAGTTAGTTTTATGTAAACAATTGCTCAAAAAATGCTTGTCCAGGGAGTGGGAAATCACCTGTGAGTGTAAGGCCGTGTTCACACTGCTTATTCCCGACGGATTTGTGAGCCGTATTGAGCTCACAAATCCGCCGTGAATAAGGGGCGGGACGGGGGCGGGGCCGGAGCGCGGCGGGGGCGCCGCTCCCGGCCCCATAGACAATGCATTGTTTACGGCGCGTACGCGCCGTAAATAATGTACATGTCACTTTCTCACCCCGCGGCGGATTCGCCGAGCGGGTAGGAGCGACAGAATCCACTGTTCTCTATGAGAGCAGTGGATTACCGTAATTGCTGCCGCGGATTGGCGCCGTACTGAAGCGCAAATCCGGCGCGCAGTACGGCGCCAAAACGCGGCAAAATAATCCGAGTGAACGAGGCCTAAAAATGATCCTCATTATTTATTCATAGTACATAAAGAAAGTCATACGGTTGTTTGGAAACATTTAACAATTTTGTTCCATTTAACAATTAAATGATTACAGTGATTATTTACACAATAACATTATGTTTAAATGCTTCTCTGTCATCACTGTGGGATCGCTCACAGTGACCATAATAATGATTACTTATGCAATTATCTATTCATCTAAATGCACCTAGATACAGGTTGTAACTCGACATCAGTACAGAATTAGTAATGCATTTACACAGTAAAATCGTGAGTGCAGCTCTGAATAACATACAGGCTTTAATGCAGAACAACAAAAGTGGTGTATGTAGACTTTGATTCCACCAGCAGAATAGTGAGTGCAGCTCTGGAGTATAATACAGGATGTAACTCAGGATCAGTACAGGATAAGTAATGTAATGTATGTACACAGTGACTGCACCAGCAGAATAGTGAGTGCAGCTATGGAGTATAATACAGGGTGTAACTCAGGATCAGTACAGGATAAGTAATGTAATGTATGTACACAGTGACTGCACCAGCAGAATAGTGAGTGCAGCTCTGGGGTATAATACAGGATGTAACTCAGGATTAGTACAGGATAAGTAATGTAATGTATGTACACAGTGACTGCACCAGCAGAATAGTGAGTGCAGCTCTGGAGTATAATACAGGATGTAACTCAGGATCAGTACAGGATAAGTAATGTAATGTATGTACACAGTGACTGCACCAGCAGAATAGTGAGTGCTGCTCTGCGGTATAATACAGGATGTAACTCAGGACCAATAAGGAATAGATATAGTAAAATTATCTACATAGAGCTGTTATACTGACAGTATTCAGAGAGGGCGTGATGACATACACATGTAACGTACTGCACATATTCAAGTATAAGCCGAGTTTCTCAGCACTAAAAAAGCTTTAAAAAAAAAAGCCTTCCTCAGCATATACTCAGGTCGCCGTCTGCGTCTGGCCGCTGCCATGGCCTGGGCGCCGGCGATGATCTCTTCAGCTATATGCAACTGGGAGTGCATACAGCTGAATCTCGAGTTACCTGTCAGCGTCCAGGTGCTGGCGGGGAACTCTTCAGCCGCTCTGGGCGCGCATACAGCAGAAGACACTATTGCGGAGCAAAGAGCGAGCGCTCCCTGCTCCGTGATAGGACTTGCAGCCTTCCGGAATATCCAGTGTGCTATCATCACGCCACCTGTGCCAGAAAACAGAGCGCATCGGAGCAATGGGGAAAGGTGAGTACTTGTATTTTTTTTTTAAACCCTGCCTAGACCTGCCTAGGGGGGACATATACCTGCCTCTCCCTGCCTATGGGAGACATATACCTGCCTATAGGGGACATATACCTGCCTCTCCCTGCCTATGGGGGACATATACCTGCCTATGGGGGACATTAAACTTCCTATACCTGCCTATGGGGGACACTAAACTGCCTATACCTCCATATGGGGGACATATACCTGCCTATATCTGCCTATAGGGGACATTTAGCTGCCTATACATCATACATGCCAACTCCCCCGTTTTTGGCGGGGGGGTCCCGCTATTTGGGGTCCCTCCGCCCTCCCGGGGGAGTTGGCATTCCTCCCGCCCCTGCAGGCGGCGGGGGTCCTTTAAATTTTCCGCGGCGCAAGAGTAGCGCTGGTGCGCTACTCTTGCGCCGCCGGAACCGCTCCTACAGGCGGGTGAAGCGGCCGCAGCGGCCGTCACCGCCCGCGGTCTCACTGTGCGGGGAGGAGGCAGGAGGGATCGCTCCCTCCTCCCTCCTCCCCCTGTATGTCCGGCGCCGGTGTGTGCGCCGCACATACGGGTCAGCGGGCAGGGGGAAGTGACGCGCGGTTTGCAGGGGAGTGACGCGCGGTGCTCTCACTTCCCCTGCCCCGCTGAGGGATCGGTCGGGAGCTGGCCGCGCTGCAGGACCCTGGTGAGGTAAGTGGATTTTTTTTTATTTTTTTTATTAGCTTTAGGGGGCTCTACCGGGCTAACAGAGAGGGCAACTACCTGGCAACAATGGGGGCACTCCCGGGCAACATAGGGGGCACTACCTGGCTAACAGATGGGGCACTACTGGCTAACAGATGGGGGCCTCCCTGGCTAACAGAGGGGGCACTCCTGGCTCACAGATGGGGGCACTACCGGGTCACAGAGGGGGGCACTATCTGGCTAAAGATGGGGCACTACCTGGCTAAAAAGATGGGGCACTACCTGGCTAACAATGGGGGCACTCCCTGGCAACAGAGGGGACATTACCTGGCGCACAGATGGGGGCACTATCTGGCTAACAGATGGGGGCACTACCTGGCAAAACAGATGGGGCACTACCTGGCTAACATTGGGGCACTCCCTGGCTAAACAGATGGGGCACTACCTGGCTAACAGATGGGGGCACTACCTGGCTAACAGATGGGGCACTACTTGGCTAACAGATGGGGGCACTACCTGGCAAAACAATGGGGGATTTTACTGGCAACAGAAGGGGACATTACCTGGCAAACAATGGGGGACTACCTGGCAAACAATGGGGCACTCCCTGGCTAACAGATGGGGGCACTACCTGGTTAAAGATGGGGGCACTACCTGGCTAACAATGGGGGCATAAACCTGGAAAAAGAGGGGGACATCTACCTGGCAAACAATGGGGGCACTACCTGGCAAACAATGGGGGCACTACCTGGCTAACAGATGGGGGCACTCCCTGGCTAACAATGGGGGCCTACCTGGCAAACATGGGGGCACTACCTGGCAACCAATGGGGGCACTACCTGGCTAACAGATGGGGGCACTACCTGGCTAACAAGGGGGGGCACCTACCATGGCTAACAATGGGGGCACCTACCTGTCTAACAATGGGGCCCTCCCTGGCTAACAATGGGGGCATCTACCGGGCTACAACTTTGGCTCTACCTGGCTACAGAGGGGGCATCTACTTGGCTACAAGGGGGCATCTACCGGCCGTAAGGGGCACTACCTGGTTATGGGGGGTTACTACCTGGCTATAAGGGCATCTACCTGGCTTTCTTCCAAAGCCGTTATGCAGTTCGGTGGAGTGGGTGTGGCTTTTTTTGAAGGGGCGTGGCATACCGACAAGATGGGCGTGTCCATGCAAATTTTTGCCGCGGCGCGCTATGCGCGCCGCCCACTGACATCTCCTGCTTTTTCATTTTCAAAAGTTGGCAACTATGCTATACATGCCTATGGGGGACATTAAACTGCCTATTCCTGCCTATATAATTTTATGGTATCCATTTTTATTTTTAAAATTTACCAGTAGCCGCTGCATTTTCCACCCTAGGCTTATACTCGAGTCAATAAATTTTCCCATTTTTTGTGGCAAAATTAAGTGCCTCAGTTTATATTCGGGTCGGCTTATACTCGAGTATATACAGTTAGTCTGTTTTTTCTCTGCATATTCTTGTTTACGGTTCACTAATAACATCATCAAATGTGCTTTTCTTTATTTGCTTATTTTCAGTGATCTGTATGTTCAGACAGCAGGGAATGTGTTGATCAGGCCTTCCTTGCTTAAACTGAATTCTAATGTTCTACATTATCCAAATACAATGAGGAAATAAAACTAAAACAGTAGAAAAAAAACATTTTGCACGGTTCATCAGGGACTCGTTGACAATGTTATCATCTTTTCCTGCATAAAGCTCGGGAATGAAGCTTCACTGACAGTGGGTTTTGTGTTCGCCATCTATTGGTGACGTCATATGTCGCACAGTGTTCACATATTTGGCATCGTTACACAATTCATTTTTGGAATAAATAATATTGATTCAACGAACTGATTTACAACAAGTGAAAACACTGTGGTTATGAATGGGTTAAAAGCTGACGTTGTACTTCCTAGGTCTATATTCTGCCAGTTGTATGTATTTATACTTCTTTTTCTCCATACATCTTTGTGGCTGTTTTTGTGATTCTGCCAGAAGCAAAGATCTTCATAGGGAGGAGTTCCTGAGAAGCCCCAGATAGAGAAATGATGAGGATTTGTTTGTAATCCAAGGCAAAGACAGATGGGAGGAGGAAGCCTCCAAAGGAGCAACTGATAGATTAATCCGGCTGTTTGTGAAAGTGACAACGCATTGAGTGAAGTGAAGTGAAGTGCGCTCTTCAGCTAGACGCACATTGTGTGCGGAAATATCTGTGAAAGCAAATGTGTTTCCTATTTTTTTCAAATAATTTCTTTGACAGTAAACCTTACTTGCTTCTTATAGATTCTGAACAACAACCAGGGGTTGGATTGTGAGGGAACCTATCATACAGAGGGTCTCTGACCTCTAACTAATCACATTTAGGGGACAGTCAGGAACATAAATATGTGTTCCAAATTTCTATCTATCCATCTATCTATCTATGTCTTTCAACGTAAGAGTCTCCTCTTTATGTATCAGTCATATCTATCATTTATTTATCTATCAATCATTTATCTATCTATCATCTATCTATCTATCTATCTATCTATCTATGTCTTTCCACGTAAAAGTCTCCTCTTTATGTATCAATCATATCTATCATTTATTTATCTATCTATCTATATATCTATCAATCATTTATCTATCTATCTATCTATCATTTATTTATCTATCATTTATTTATCTATCTATCTATCATTTATTTATCTATCTATCTATCTATCTATCTATCTATCTATCTATCTATCTATCTATCTATCTATGTCTTTCCACATAAGAGTCTCCTCTTTATGTATCAATCATATCTATCATGTATTTATCTATCTATCTATCAATCATTTATCTATCTATCTATCTATCATTTATTTATCTATCAATCATTTATCTATCTATCTTTCAACATAAGAGTCTCCTCTTTATGTATCAGTCATATCTATCATTTATTTATCTATCTATCTATCTATCTATCTATCTATCTATCTATCAATCAATCATTTATCTATCATTTATCTATCTATCTATCATTTATTTATCTATCTATCTATCATTTATTTATCTATCATTTATCTATCTATCATTTATCTATCAATCTATCTCACATCTCCTATCCATCTACCTATCTCATATCTATCTCACATCTCCTATCCATCTACCTATCTCACATCTCCTATCCATCTATCTACAGTATCTATCTATCTCTCCTAAATCCGTCTCATATATCTCTCTCTCTACCTATGGATCTATCTTTTATACTGTACATTTCATATCTGTCTGTCTTTATAGCCGTAATATTGATGTATCTTTCTGTTTTATAGCTATTTATCTATCTATAGCTTACAATCAATCTTTCTATCTATGTATGTCTAATCTCATAACTGTACCATCTTTATATATCAATTATATCTTATCTATCTCATATCTATGGTTTCGTCTTTCTGTTATTATCTATCAATATCATATCTATCTGACATATCTGTCTGTCTGCTAATTTCTCATCTATGTATCGTTCTGTCTGTCTGCCTTCTATCTATCTATCTATCTATCTATCTATCTATCTATCTATCTATCTATCTATCATATCCATCTCATATCTGTCTATCTCCAATCTAAGGCTATGTATTTCTGTTTATCAACTTTACATCTATCTCTCTATATATCTGTCTTTTGGTTAATTTCATATCTGTATGTCTGTTTCTATCTTTTATCTATATCTTTCTATCTATCACAAAACTATCTGTCTCATCTCTGTTTCATTCCTATCTATCTATTGCTCTTTGTGTCTCAAGTCCATGGCTCCATTTTTCTGTTTATCAATTTCATATTTGTCTGTGTATCTGTTAATTTCATATCTCTTTATCCGTCTGCCTCATATCCGTCAATCACTGTCCATCCATCCTTATATCCATCTTTGTCTCATATCTATCTTTATGTCTCACATCTGTTAATCTAGCTATTGTTTTCTACATTTTTTTAATAATATTGCTGTCTCCTTTTCAGGCAGCACGCTGAAATCTTCTCACCGTTTCCTTTTCTCTGCCCTAACATTACTACTATGTTATATTATAAGTGATTGACTTCAATGGCTGTGTTTGTTTTCTGTGTATGGTTTGATATGTGAATGGCTTGCGTTTGTATGCAGTGTTCTTCCCCTGGCTTTAGCGTCCTCTTCCCTGGACTGTCAGTCTAGTCCTGCTATCAGGTTTACGAACCCACTCCTGGCCCCCCATTATTCTCACAAAATCTGTAAAATAGGGGGAAATATGTAAACAGCAAAAAAGCATCAGGAATGTGGTGCATGTGTGGTTAATTGCCGGCTCTTTCAGCTGTGTGGAGCCGATTAATTGACTGATAACAAGGTATAATTCATTTATTGTCATTGTGCGACAACACAAGAAGATCGCACTCCAAGGACGGTAAAAATCTCTCATGTAAAAACCTTTATATCCAAATAGGAGAATTCTTTCATGAGCTTAATCTCTTATTGTACAAACAAAATTGTCTCTAGTAAGGAGGAGGAAGCCCCGAGAGACAAGACTTTTCATTTCATACAAGTGATAGAAAATATGTCAATGTCTGATCAACACGAAGATTACGAGTGAAGGAAGAAAGAAATGGAACGGATAGTAACTCACTGAATCTCGCAGAAATAAGAAAAAAAAAATTGACAAAAATCTTAAAATGCCTCTGCAAAAACTGAATTTTAGCAATTCCCATTTCAGGCAGAACGATAATTACCGTAGATTACAATAATATTCACTTATTCCATCTATATTATGTTGGGAAATTTTTGGTTTTATTTTTACTGTCTTTTTTATATGTTTATTTTAAATAATAATGATTAAAAAAAAAACAAATTAAAATATTGATAGTAGAAGAATATCATAGTAATAGTAAAATTATTTAAAATAGTGTACATATATAAAACTATAATAAATTCTAGAAGAATCTATCTATATAGGTATACCTATCTATCATATATATATACATTTACATAATAAAAAGTAATTTTTTAAATGTAAAAATAATCTTCTTTCCTTTCCATTGTTTAAATCATTTGAGCTGCTACCTATAATTGTCCTATAGATAAAACCGAATAGAAACAAACAAAATAATAAAAATTGTTATTTAACTTCAACAAGTGTTGTAAAAAAAAATGTACCCTTCAAAATGTAAAATTCAAATTTCTTGTTTTAGGTGATTTGACATGCAATTTTTTTTAATGTAGTTTTTTTCTGCAATATTTCTACTTGCAGTTTTACACATTTCTCTTTACTAATAATCACTACAGCCAGATGTTTGCTGAAAGCCAATAGTGAAACATGAAACACATAACAAATAGTGTTTTTTTTTTTGCTTGCAGGATTTCTTTCCACTTTGGCATGTTTTTTTTTTTTGGGTCCATAGGATTTGTTGAAATGCAGTATGTGCTAGGTGTGGTGTTTTTCAGGCATTTTCCCATAGGCTTTTCTACAGGACCTGAAAAATGTAGAAACAATTCATGTAAAAAGTGTCTGAATAGGAAAAAATCATCCAAAAAGAAACCTTGTAAAAATGCATGAAAATCATAGTATATTTGCAAGTTCAAAATAGGACTATTTGAAAACTGTGTAACAAAAGTATAGAAGCCTTACATATGATTTTGATGATTTTTTTTCTGCTGTTTAAAATATGTTAGAAATCACCAGCAGTGGGAAGGGTTTTTTTTTGTTTTTATTAATAATTTTTTTATGGTATTTGCTTTGCTGGGTCTCACTTTGTGCAACTGTTTTCTTTTAAGGAGAAAAATTGTCGGAGAAAAACATTATTTCTAGAACAGGCTGCATTCTGACCCGAAGAATTCTACAACCTAACACATGTATTTAAAAAACATTTTCATATTTTACTATAGACTTTTAACTAACATATGTCTGCAGCACTTAGGCTGAAAAGAAAAAAAGAAAAATACAGAAAATGCAGCTAAGAGCTGTGTGTGAAACCGACTTCATACTTCTGATTTGTCTTAATAACATGGGGGCTAAATATCGAGCAGATATTGGCCGTAGTCTATGTTCACTCATGGGGTTTTTGCTGCTTTTTTTCCTGTTTTTTATTTTTTTTATTTTAAAATTTACAGAAATAAAACATAAGAATAAATCATCCCAGGATATCAATATCGCAGCTATAAAGAATAATCAAATGTGCGGCAGACAAAATAGTCAACTCCTTTTTACATTTATTCTTTGATTTATTTTATGATTTTATTTATTTTTATGTTATTTATATTGTTTCTTCTTATATTGATTTCTTGTTTTTTTTTTTCTTTTATAGTGTTGTATGTAATGTTTGGTTGTTTAATGCGCGCATAAGTGGCCGCATCCTGGGGTGCGCTGATGAGGCCTGATTGGCTATTCAGGATGGTACCTGTATGTGCACAATGGTAAGATGTTAGATTGCAGATATTTGCAGAGCTGTAATTTCTGGACTGTCGTTCACAATGCAGATTATTATGGGGGTATAAATAATGGACAGGGTACAGGGGCCCCCCTTTTCGCCTTACCAAGTATTTTGGTTCAAAAACTGTTTTCTCGTTAGAAACCCAAGATGGGGGGGGTTGTTGTCATACACGTCCAGTGGAAAACATGAGAAAGGTTTAGGAAAAATTCCTTTAAAAAAGGGGGGGGTGCTATAATTTTTCTTTTAGATGAAAAGGGGCCCCCGCTGAGCCCCGCACACCCCCCCAGAATAGACCGAGGCATTTATTTTCAAGAGGTAAATAGAAAGGTCATAATAGAGCGTGTTAATTGTTAATAATAATCAGCAATATTGTCATAATTATTCTAAAGCACAATTAGCGACCTTAAAAGCATTTCCTCTATTCATGTCAGGATAAAACAGGATCTGCCCCTATCTTGTCCTATTGAAAGGAAAAGCCGGAGATTTGTGTGGCGAGCGGCAGCAGACTGCGACACACAATCCGCCGTGTCTAATTAATTTATCTGCCAATGCATGAAACATCTGGTATCTTATTTGCTCAGACTGTCGCTGCCTAGCCACAAACACATTATCCCTGGAATCAATAGGAAGTTTAGCAGATTACTAGCGGATTACACAGTCAAACCTTACAAGGGTCACCAGGCCAAGTCTCTTTTTATGTGTGTGTGGGGGTATAGGTGATCACAGGTGCCCTCTATATATATATATCTATACTTATGATGCTGGTCAGCCATTGAGTGACCCTTCTAAATTTTGGGTTTTTGTTATTACAATTTTTAAACCTCCAAATTTTTGCGCCAAATTTTTTTTTCGCTTTACCGGGAAAGCCGGGCCGGCCTTACTTTCCACACTAAAAAGCCCATTAAAATTTTCCCCGTTCTTTCCCAAAATAATCCGAAAACGGGGGGCCCTTGTTCGGGGGTCAGTCAAAAGCCTTTTTTGAAGCTGGGAACCGCCCCGGCGGCAAGGGGAACAGTTAATCCCGCCGCCCTTTTTGTTGGGTTTTTCAATTTCCCCTGTTTAGACAATACGTTTTGGGGCTTTGGGGGGACGCTTTGTCCCAAAAATTGTAATCTTTTCATGTGATTGGCATCCTTTTTTTTTCCCCCAAAAAACCCCGGGGGGACGATATTTTAGCAGTTTTGGTTTCCAGCGTGGGTGTGCGTGCCCAGGTAAAATAGAATTTTTTTTCTTTTTCTGCTTATCCTGTTAAATTGGGGTTTTTGTTTAAAGGGGGTTTTTCCTCTAATCTACGCCCAAATAATTTCCCGCTCCCAAAAAACCCATACAGGGGCATGTGACCGGGGGACTGCAGGAAAAAGCGTACCCGGTTTTTCCATGACACATGTTGGGCAATTTTTCTGGTGTTTAAAATTTATTGGGCAGTTGGGTTAATTTTAAATCTATATTTCGATGCACTGGGATGGAACCCATGGTGGGTTTGACCCAAGAAAAAAAAGGAAACGATCCCGCAAAGGTGAAAAAAAGGGGTTTTTTTTTTAATTAAAACATTTGTAAATAAAAGGGGGTTCAAAATAAATTTAAGAGGGAGCCCCGCGTTTCGGGCGTTTTTAAAAAACTTTGCCCCGTTTTAAATTTTGACTTTTTTTAGGGGGGAAACCCCAAGAGCCATACAGAAAAAGGAAAACTATTATCTTATGGACTGGGGATAAAAACTTTATACTTTTTGTAAACAAAAAGGGAAAAATTGGGGTATTTTAAATTAGAGCCGCGACCCAAAAAAAGCGTTTTGCGTTTTTAAAATTTACCTTGGAGAAAATTTTTACGTCATTTTAAATTTAAAAAGGGAAAAATGGGGTTTTCTATGAACCAGGAGGTTTTTTGTTTTAGTTTGTTTTTAAAAGGGGTTGTCTCATACAATGATTTATTTTTTTGTTAAAATTCTTTCAAAACAAGGCACTGTGCCAAAATGTGCCCCTTAACAATTTTCCTACTTATTCCCAGATATCCACCCCCCTTGTTTGAGCTGCATCGCTCCCCAGGTCGTATAGCTCAGACCTGTTCGATCTCTCCCGATTGGCTGGCCCGCCCCTGGTTTCTATTTGCTACAGACCCGGCTTCTTTCTGCCCGCCTAAATTGGAAAACCAGTAAAACCCCCTCCCCCCAATTCAAAAAATTAAAAAAAAAAACAGGGCTGAAGTTGGGTGAATCAATGTTGGGAGGGCAACCCCCTTTAAAATATTTTTGAAAATTTTTTCCTTTGGTTGAATTTTTTTTATATTTAGGGCCTATGTTTTAAAAAATTTTTTAGGTTTTGGGGGTGTTCAAAAAGGCGTTTTTTGGGATACGGTTTTGGGGACGTTTTTCGGCCCAAAAAAAGTGTTCAAACAAAGTCCCTGCCCTGATTTTCCCTTGTTTCAATGTTTAAAAAAATTAACGGTGTTCAGATGAAAACCGGGTTTTTCATGCGTTTTGTGAGGGGTTTAACGATCTGATCAAAAGGGAAAGGGGCAATTCTTGTTCCCTTTTTTCGCATCACAAAAACCCCATTTTAAAAAATTTTGGGTGCGTTGGTTTTTGGGGATCCAGAAAACATATCCAAACCGCAGCGCCCTTTGGGGGACGGGGTTGGTATGTTTTCGTTTCCTTTTTTTTTTGGGGAGTTTTTCAGGAAGTCTATGTGAAAAATTTTTTTTTTTTTCCGGGGGCAAAATTTTCCCAAAGGGGGGGGTTTTTTTTAAAAAAAAACAGAAAAAAA
>JAODAL010038051.1:0-39674 GCA_025379985.1 Phyllomedusa bahiana
GTTGTTCTGTGGTAATTTTAATGTCATCCGATGCCGGGCCTTTGCCACAGGGCACGCCGGGCATCGTGAAGTCACAGAAGTCGCGATAATTAAGGGGTTAACCTCCCCCCCCCTCCCCAGAGCGATCTCGGGTCGGGGCCAACACTGCGGGATGTCAGCTGTAATATACAGCTGACATCCCACGCCGATCGCGCGAACTCTGCTTTAGAGCTCGCGCGATCCTCAGGACGTATGCATACATCCAGGTGCGTTAACCCCCAAACGACCTGGATGTATGCATACGTCCTAGGTCGTTAAGGGGTTAACCATAGAAGACCTCCCCTTGTTATGGTGTGGTCCTGGGTCTCGGGTTTCCTGAAGGAGAGATTTGCAGCAGCACTGCAAAGCAACATTGTAAAAAATGTTTAAAGCTGAGTAAAAGAGTGAGTTACTGAGGATGCAAGTGTGTCTTTTTAGTAAAGTGTGTCTTTTTGCTAAAGTGTGTCTTTTTGCTAAAGTGTGTCTTTTTGTTAAATTGTGTCTTTTTGTTAAATTGTGTCTTTTTGCTAAATTGTGTCTTTTTGCTAAATTGTGTCTTTTTGCTAAAGTGTGTCTTTGGCTTAAGTGTGCGGATTTAAGATTAAGGGACTTTAGATTTGGGGATTTTAGGAGGGACAGTATTGTACTGATTTTTATATTTGTATCTGTTTATCTCTCTCTTTTTGTAACATCACCATGAGTTCCATGTTTGACAATGCCGTCCAGTGCACATCCTGTGCAATGTATGCCATCCCTGAGCAACAGTTCAAGTGTGCATACTGCTGTGTGAGTTGTGTGCACACTGCACACTTAGAAGCCCGGATCCAGGATCTAAATGAGCAAGTGACAACACTTGGAAGCGAGTCTGCTGCTCACTGAGCAAGTGCTCGCTGGTGTAGATGCTGGGGAGGGTGGCAGCATGGAGGTGCAGGGACATGAGGCAGCTAGCTGGGTAACAGTTGGAAAGAAGGGTAGAGGGAAGAGTGTCAGGGAGGCTAGTCCTGATCTTTCACATCCCAATAAATTTGCAAGATTGGCAGATGAGGGGGATTTCAGCTCAGAAATAGCATTGCTGCAGCAAGACACTACCCCTGTTTGCTCCAGTAGGTGGGGAATAGGAGTGCAGGTCAGGCTATTATTATTATTTATTTTAGAGCGCCATTGATTCCAGGGCGCTGTACATTCAGGTGGGTTACATACATAACAAATGTTGAACAAATACAATGGTGACAAAAAATGACTAGTAACTGAAACAGAGAGGAAAGAGGACTCTGCCCGTGAGGGCTTACAATCTAGAAGGGAGGAGGGGAGAAACAGAAGGTGTGGGGCAGACATGTTTGTCAGCCGGTGTACTGGTGGTGGGGTTTTTGTAGGTTATAAGCTATCCTGAAGAGATGGGTTTTCAGGTTGCTTTTGAAACTGGTGAAAGTTGGGGAGAGTCTGTTGTTTTGTGTTCACGAGTTCCAGAGAATGGGTGAAGCACGAGTGAAGTCTTGGAGACGGTTGTGTGAGGAGCTGATGAGAGGGGAGCAGAGGAGAAGGTCCTGTGAGGAGCGGAGATTGCGTGAGGGGAGGTATCTGGAGATTAGAGCAGAGATATTTGGAGGAGAGAGGTTATGGAGAGCCTTGTAGGTCGGGTTAAGTAACTTGAACCGGATTCGCTGGGCAATAGGGAGCCAGTAAAGGGATTGACAGAGGGGAGAGGCAGAGGAGATGCGGGGAGAGAGGTGGATAAGACGGGCAGCAGAGTTGAGGATGGTTTGAAGGGGATTGAAGGCTAGACAGGTGCTTGTAGTTGGGGACTCCAATATTAGGAGAACAGACAGGGCCACAAAGACCGGGATCGTCGAACAGTATGTTGTTTACCTGGGGCCTGGGTTCGAAATATCGCGGATCGGGCTGACAGATTGCTGGGTAGGGCTGGAATCCAGCTGTCATGGTGCACATTGGCACCAATGACAAAGTTAGAGGTAGGTGGAATGTCCTTAAAAACGATTTCAGGGACTTAGGCTAAAAGCTCAAGGCAAGGACCTCCAAAGTAATATTTTCAGTAATACTACCTGTTCCACTGGCCCCACCAGAGGGGCCGCGGGAGATCAGAGAGGTGAATCTGTGGTTCACAATTTGTTCGAGGAAAGAGGGGTTTAGGTTTTTGGAGAACTGGGCTGACTTCTGTCTTGGCTACAGACTCTATGCTAGGGACAGACTGCACCTAAATGTGTAGCTGTATTGGGGGACAAAATGGCGAGGAAGTTGGAGGAATATTTAAACTGGAGACGGGGGTAGGATGGGGGGGATTAATTACAAAGATAGCGTGCAAGATAGTGAAGATAGAGAGCAGGGAACTAGTAATAAAACAGGAGGTAGAGTGGAGGGACGGGGTGTAGCAATCATTAAAAAGATCAGGTATAAAGGAATAAAATCTCTAAATTGCTGCTGATCAATGCCAGGAGTCTGACCAACAAAATAAATGAACTAGAATTATTAATTACTGAAGAAAAATATGACATAGTGGGGATAACTGAGACATGGCTGGACGAGAGCTACGACTGGGTGGTTAACTTACAGGGTTACAGTCTATTTAGAAGAGCTTGTAAAGACCGTAAGGGGGAAGGTGTATGTCTATATGTAAAATCCTGTCTGAAGCCAACACTGCAGGAAGATATAGGTACAGGAAATGAGCATGTGGAATCATTATGGGTAGATATACATGGGGTAATAACAATAATATCATTCTAATAGGGGTCTGCTATAGGCCCCCAACTATCACAGAACCCATGGATGTGCTCCTCAGGCAAATAGATGAGGCAGCTAAACGGAATGAGTTTGTTATTATGGTTGACTTTAACTACCCAGACATAAATCGGGAAACTGAAACCTGTAGCTATCATAAAGGAAACAGGCTTTTGTCAATAACTAAAGATAATTATCTTTCCCAAATGGTGCAGGAGCGGACTAGAAGAAAGGCCCTTCTAGACTTAATATTGACTAATAGACGTGACAGAGTAACAAAGGTTCAGGTTGGGGGGCACCTAAAAAATAGTGACCATAATATAATAAATTTCCATTTATCCTTCAATAGAGTTTTTTGTCGAGGAGCCACAAAAACACTGAATTTTAAGAAGTATAATATTATCCTGTTTAAAGAGGCCCTAAACTGTATTGACTGGGACAAGGTGTTTAAAAATAGCAGAACAAATAATAAATGGGAGATCTTTAAAAACATCTTAAGCACCCACTGTAAGCAGTACATACCTTATGGTAATAAAATAATTAGAAACCGGAAAAACCCAATGTGGATCAACAGAGATGTAAAAGAGGCAATAAATAACAAAAAGAAAGCGTATCAGCTACTAAAACAGGAGGACAGGAGGAAAAAAAATAGGTAAAATAATGATAAAGGCAGCAAAGCTGGAGACAGAAAGACATATTGCTATAATAAGTAAAACTAACTCCAAAATATTTTTTAACTATATAAATAGCAAATAGATTAAAACAGAAAATGTCACTTAGAAAAGTAGTGAGGGAGGTATTGTAGAGGGCAACGAGGAGAAAGCAAATCTATTAAACAATTTTTTCTCTACTGTATTTATTGAGGAAAGTGACCTTCCTGTTGATGAGCAGAGGGATGAGGTAAACAGCACCTTAAAAGTCTATTCTCTAACCCACGAAGAAGTGCAGCTCTGTCTTAAGAAGATTAAAATAGACAAATCACCAGGTCCTGATGATATACACCCCCGTGTCCTAAGGGAGTTAATTAATGTCATAACTAGGCCCCTATTCTTAATATTTATGGACTGTATAATAATGGGGTATGTCCCAAAGGATTGGCGCATATCAAATGTAGTACCAATATTCAAAAAAGGGTCAAAAAGTGATCCTGGAAACCATAGGACGATAAGCTTAACCTCTGTTGTAGGTAAAATGTTTGAAGGTTTTCTCAGAGATGCTATCCTGGAGTATCTCACTGAAAATAAATGAATAACTCCTCCAGCAGTGGCGTAACTACAGGGGTCGCAGCGGTCACAGTCTGCAGGCTCCCCTCACCACAAGCTGTATCGCTGGCTCACTGAAGCTAAGCAGCCAATATACACCGATACTGGCCGCTTAGCTCACTGAAGGCAGTGGAGCGATGCAATGACGTCATCGTGTCACTGCCTGTACTAGGCCCTAAGCCTATGCGTAGGCTTAGGGCATAGCAGATGCTGGAATCGGCGTCCCAGAGCGGGCGGCGTGATGATGTCACGACGCCCGCTCCAGATTCAAACAGTGGAGTTTGGAGGGGGAACAGCCAGGAGCCGAAGTAAGTATTTTTATTTTTTTCTTAATTGGAGGTGGCGGAATACCAACCATAAGCGGCCCTATCTACCTGTCATAAGCGGCCCTATCTACTTGTCATAAGCGGCCCTATCTACCTGTCATAAGCGGCCCTATCTACCTGTCATAAGCGGCCCTAGCTACCTGTCATAAGCGGCCCTATCTACCTGTCATAAGCGGCACTAGCTACCTGTCATGAGTAGCCCTAGCTACCTGTCATAAGCAGCCCTAGCTACCTGTCATAAGTGGCCCTATCTACCTGTCATAAGCGGCCCTATCTACCTGTCATAAGCAGCACTAGCTACCTGTCATGAGTAGCCCTAGCTACCTGTCATTAGCAGCACTAGCTACCTGTCATAAGTGGCACTAGCTACCTGTCCTAAGCGGCCCTTGCTACCTGTTATGAGTGGCACTAGCTACAGTAGTTTAGAGAAAAGACGGCTTCGAGGGGACATAATAAATATGTTTAAATATATCAAAGGCCAATATAGAGCTCTCTCCCAAGATCTATTAATACCCTGGACTGTATCTAGAACAAGGGGGCAACCTCTACGCCAAGAGGAAATAAAGTTTCTACATAAACATTGAAACTGTTAGAGCAGTGAGACTGTGGAACTCTCTGCCAGAGGAAATTGTCATGGTGAATTCACTAACAGAGTTCAAAAAGGGTTTGGATGCATTTCTGGAGCATAATAATATAACAACTTATAGGGACCGGGATTCTGGAGAGTGGTAGTTGATCTAGGGATTTATTTTGATTGCCAGATTGGAATCGGGAAGGAATTTTTTCCTAAAATGAGGACAATTGGCTCCTGCCTCATTGGAGTTTTTTGCCTTCCTCTGGATCAACCCTTTAGCAAAATAGGCTGAACTGGATGGACGTATGTCTTATTTTGGCTTTGCAAACTTTGTAACTATATGTAACTAGATCATGGGAGAGATCTCTATATTGACCCTTGATATTTTTATACATATTTATTATGTCCCCCCAGTCATCTTTTTCTCTAAACTAAATAACCCTAATCTTGCAAATCTTTCTGGGTATTGCAGTCCACCCAGTCCTTTTATTATTTTTGTTGCTGCCGCCTTTGTACCTGTTCTAGCTCTACAATGTCTTTCCTGTGCACTGGTGCCCAAAATTGTACACAACATTCCATGTATAGTCTGACTAGGGATTTGTATAATGGGAGAATAATGTTCTCATTGTGTGCATCTATGCCCTTTTTAGAGGCGCCCCATGATTTTATTTGCTTTGGCAGCTGCTACCTGACACTGGTTTCTACTGGCTGGTATTCTTCACTTAGGTATGTAGCTATTTTAAATACATGTGTCTTGATTATTCACTTTATCTCTAGGGAAAAAGGTCATGAACCATGTAATCTCTAACCCTACTTTGCCACACACCTAGCAACCTTCCAGTGCTACCCTGGGCACCTACCACTCCAACTTGGCACCTGTCACTCTTACCTCCGTTGTGTTCATGAACCTTTGCTTGATAGAGGACTTCAGCACATTGATGCTATATCTTAATGTATTAAAGAACAGTATTGGAGCATCAGCCAAAAATGATAATAAAACTTTTAATAGGTCAATTAGTAATTTAAGCAATGTAGGTAATAATAACAAAAAAGAAGACACCACAAGTGACCCCTATAACTTATCCCTAAACTAAATAGTAGAAAGAGGGGGAAAGAATATAAATAAGCCCCTACCTAGCAAAAAAGTAGAGTAACTGTCCCTATAAGGGGGACTCCAACCCAGAACCTATCTCTATTGGAGAGACCCTACCATTTCCCTGAATCCACAATTAGGCGAGATAGGTGTTCTTACACGGGAATGAGCAAAGCATCCTGACAGAGAAGATAAAAATGAGAACCTCGTAATGGAAAGAGGATTCTATAGAATATGATTTCCAAGCAGAATATTATTAAGAATTTTTGCCAAACTATTAAGCTCCATCCAGAGCCGTCTTAACAGCATTGTGGGCCCCTGGGCAGAGCTGTGAACTGGGTCCCCCAACCAACGCAGAATACAGATGACACATCACTTATACCAAAAAGTAAACACCATCAAACAGAAACACCGCAAACACGGTGCAAGTAAATTTTTTGCCATTTCACCCCACTTTTTGTCAGATTCCCAGCACATTACATGATGCGTTCATGGCACCATTAAAACGAACATCTTGTCACACAAAAAACAAGCCCTCATGTGTCTATGTAGATAAAAATAAAAAACACTCTTTTATGCAGAATTGACATACCCCAACCAGGGCCGTATATACGCTCAGGCTGCTCTGAGCTTGAAAACGCCCCTCAACTAAAGAGATTCATACAACGTATTAAGTAATGTGGGCCTAGATACGCAGGGCCAGCAGATGGCGTACAATGGATTGGCTTAGATACGCAGGGACAGCAGATGGCATACAATGGATTGGCTTAGATATGCAGGGACAGCAGATGGCGTACAATGGATTGGCTTAGATACGCAGGGACAGCAGATGGCATACACCTCCCCCCCACTCCTAACACCACCCCCCATTCCTAACACCACACACCTCCCCCCACTCCTCCACACCTCCCCCCACTCCTCCACACCTCCCCCACACCCCTAACACCTCCCCCCACACCCCTAACACCCCCCACACACCCCTAATACCCCACCCCTAACACCTCCCCCCACCCCAACACCTCCCCAACACCTCCCCCTACCCCTAACACCCCCAAACACCTCCCCCCACACCCCTAACACCCCCCACACACCCCTAATACCCTACCCCTAACACCCCCAAACACCTCCCCCCACCCTCAATCACTCACTGGTCCTGAAGTCCAGCAAGCAGGGGGCAGGGCATTCTTCAGCTGCCGATGGTGTGTGAGTACAGGGAGGGGCAGCCCTGCTCTTCTGTGTCCCCAGCAGTCTTCAGCTCTTCAGCAGCGCGCACTGAAGAGAGGAAGGGGGGGGACAGAGGGGGGGGGGGCTGTGTGCAGGAGCTCAGAGCGTCACTGCAGACTGGCCCCTGCTTCACTCCTCTGCCGTGCTGCCCTGCCTGCGCTGTGAGGAGTAAAGCGCAGGCAGGGCACAGGAATAGCAGGGGCCAGGCAGTCTTCAGCTTCAGCCTGCGATAGTATAATGTACAGGGAGGGGCAGCCCTGCTCTTCTGTGTCCCCCGAAGTCTTCAGCTCTTCAGCGGCGGCACTGAAGAGAGGGGGGGGTGGCAGGGCTGTAGGAGCGCAGAGGATCGCTCCTGCTTCACTTCAGCTCCGTGCTTTACACCTCACAGCGCAGGCAGGGCACAGGAATAGCAGGGGCCGCATCAGGCATCGCTATAGCCTGGCCCCTGCTCTGACTGCCGCGCACGTCCCGGTGTGTTCACTGCCGTCTCTTCCATTGTGCAGGGTAGGCAGCTGCCCGAGAGGGCCCCCTGAGCTCGTGGGGCCCCTGGGCTAGTGCCTACCTGGCCCAATGGAAGAGACGGCCCAAGCTCCAACGCGTTTCCCCCAGAGTTTTCTTAGTTCACCAGGGAGACAAATGCTTAAAGCATTACCTGTCAGCTGAGTTAGAACCTGGCACGTCATATAGAAACCATAGTAATCAATACAGTAGTTAAAGGGAACCTGTCACATAGGTTATGCCCCCCTTGCTGAGGGCAGCACAACTAGTGACAGACATGCTGTTTCCAGCGCTTTGTCCCTTACTCTGTAAGATGCAGCAGTTTCAGAGCATTTACTGCTCAAATCTTATTCATGAGCAGGTGTTAGCCCCGCCCACCAAATGCTAGCCCCGCCGATCTGACAGTTATTCATATGGTTCTACCTATTCAAAGTAATAGGTTTATCAGTTGAGGTGGGCGGGGCCAGCCTCAGGTGGGCGGGGGTATGAAAAAACTGACTCATTGACTCTTTTCTGGCTGAAAACTGCAGATTTGAGCATTAAATACTCAAAAACTACAGCATCTTACAGAATAAGGGACACAGCATTGGAAACAGCAGGTCTGACACTAGCTTGTGCTGCCCTCAGCAAGGGGGCATAATCTATGTGACAGGTTCCCTTTAAGGTCGCTGATACGTCATGATTGCAGTTAGTGAGATTTAAACCATGTCCCAAATATTAAATTTTTTTTACTATTTCTAATGCAATACAAAATAGTAAGTATCTGGTAGATGTAGATAAGCTTTTATATTAGAGGATGGAATGTTGCATTCAGGATCATAAGATGTAATCATTTATATTGCCTCAATAAGCAGCAATAGTATCTTTACACAAGGGCTTTAATAATAGCCCATTATGGTGTTATGCAATAGAACTCAATACACTATTGCATAAATGACCATTGATAAACAATAAATGACCATTGACCAATTACCGTGTAAAAAGCAACAGTGTACCTGTGAAAAAAGCTCTAGTATTCACCATTCTTCATTTATAGGGGACTAGAGAATATACTCACGGAATACATGGTAAACAGACATAAGGACAATGCCCACATTTGCTGGTCTGTGTCAGGAGACACCCAAAGTGTCCGCTCTTCTTAAATATCCCTGTGTCTTCTGACGACTGAAAACAGCGATAACACTTCCGGTGAGGCCAACGGAAAGGAGGCATACTACGGGGGAGTAACCAAGTGAACGTGTCTGAGACTCAGAGCTCAGAAGCACCTCCCTGAGCATGTCAACCACGATGGAGCGTGCCAGAAATACATCGCCAAGGGAATGTGCAGCACATCAAGGATATGTGCCACTCCATTACACCATCATGAAGCACAGCAAACAGAAATACAACAAAGAGGCATTCTAAACGTCCTCAGGAGTACAACAAGGATAGGTACATTCTTGTTATAAAGAGTCTGGATATAAAAAGGGGGGCGTATTCTATTTGGATGTTACACAAAGCACACAAAATTACCAGGTAAACATGTTATAAGATATACAGGATGAATTCACACAATTCTAGTCCATCCATCTTATAGTCAATTCCAATAAATATACTAGACATGGAAAAACACTACCGCAAAAAAAGCTGTTGTATAGCCCTAGCCATCATGAAGCAACCCTGAAATTTAGGCTACGCCTAACTCTTGACAGGCCAAATTCCCTGAGTCTCGCTCCCTCTAAAAAAGTTATAGAGGGATTGGGAGCCAAATCCGCATTGCCTACCCCTTGAGGTCTGTCTATTTCTTTTGATTTGTCTTATGTCCTGGAGGTCTGTCTATATTTCTTCTCCTGGAGTTGCGATTCCCCCATCTGCCCTGTGTCTTACTACGCGTTCTATATGGTGAACGAGGATTACACTGAGAACCCCTTCTTTGATCTAGGTCTGAGAAGTTTGAATTGGAGGAAGATATATCTGTATCTATTCCCCTCAGGGCTGGTCTTTGTAAAAAAGAGTAAGCTCTCTTCTCCCTAAGGCTGGGTTCACACGGCTTGTTTGCAGGGCTTAATTACGCCCCACAATTACGCCGTGTGGCCGGGGAGAGAGCGGGGGGGCGGCACCTCGCCAGCCCATAGACATTCATTACCAGCGGCAAGTATACGCCGCTGGTAATTCACATGTCACTTATCTCCCCCCCGCGCCGTATTCGCCGAGCAGGGAGAGGAGACGTAATCCATAGTTCTCTATGAGAACTGTGGATTACCGTAATGACTGGGACATATTCCAGCCATAATTTGGGCACTCCGGCGCGTAATTACAGACTGAAATACGTCCAATTTTAAGCCGTGTGAACATGGCCTAAGTATTATCTATATCATAATGTATTACGTACAACAGTACTTATATTACCATCAACAATATGCAAGAGTTCTATATATATTGGGAAGACCGTAATGTATTTTACCATGAAGTAAAATTGATGTGGGAAGCCTACAAATTAAATAATAAACATTTTCACCATTCATCGTTATTAAAAATTCTCTACCATTTTTGCTTTAGCTACTCCCTAGTGATCCATAGTGAGCAGCTCGACTCCAAGGGATACGACGAGTGACGAGAACTCCTCAGTCTTTGTCCCACATGCCCAGACATCACCTCTCCTTTCAGGCAACTACTGTTATTCTCTTCTCTGCTTAGTAATCACACACACTCACTGCTGAGCGAGTGCTCAATCTCAGGTACCGTCATTATACTCCTGTCCTCCCTACTTCTTAGTAATTAGTCAATTAAGTGCAAAGAAAAAAAAAAGAAAATAGAAACCTCAATCAGGTGTGTGCATTGAGAAAAAAAAAATCCACATGTTGTGTCCTGCAGGGATATGAACGTAGGACTCCTATGCTGAAAGACAGAAGTGCTAACCACTCACCTACATTGTAGCTACTCACAACTTTTACATACCTTTGTTTGACTAGAGTGAGCACACTGTGGAGAAAGGCATGTTGATGTAAAATCTGCTGGGTCACATGATATGCAGTTTAAACAAATCATACACTCCCCTTTTTGAACACACTGAAAGCTGAAACAGGACAAACCAGACATAAAATGCCTTTATGGTAAAACCCCTTTAAATTCATTGCAATAAAACTAAATGCACATTTAGTTTTCTATTGGGTATTGTCTCATCAAATTGTCTGCATTGAAGTTTCGAACTTCTGGGCACCAAGTGTAAACTAGCACCCACTTAAAAGAATTTGTAGGAAGCGTGCTGTTCTTCCGAAGATTACACTTTTTGCATTTACGTTATGCAAAATGCTTTGAAGATGGAGACAGTAATTTACAATTATCAATCAGAGACTGACGTGAAGGTTTGAAGCCTTCCAGAAATAAACTCAAAGTTCCATGTTATGTATTAAAACAGCTATCTGGTAGCCTACCATTATCATGTTGTCACTATGCTAGTTGGTGATGACCAATATTGCTATAATATTCCTATAATTTACAGCATAAAGGGCCATGTAATACTCTTGCCCTTGTGCACAATTGGTCAGAACGCAAACCACAAAGGATCACCAGTGGATTTTCTGAACAGGGCGGGCATTTTGTGTAACAAAAACATAATAAAAAAAACAATGTTAGAATTAAAGTAAGGGTACATTCACACGGCATGGTTTCATGGTCAGATCTGGAGACAGACAAGAAACCATCCCCATAGACTTTAATAGAAAATCTGTTCAGTAGTCTAGACTGAACGGATTTTCAGCCGGACGGCTTTTCAGCTGCTGCCGTTCCGAAAAACTTAGAGCATGGATGGTTTTCTGCCCGGTTTTCGGATGGAGAGGGAGTTGGTTATGGGGGACGGGCAAATCCACAAACCGCGTAGAGAACCGTCCCCCAACACCATACAAAAGACAATAAAATACCGCCTGGATTCTTAAACAGAATCTAACCAGCATTTTACATGTGCCGTGCAATATTCCCTGAAACACATTGATGACAGTAGGAGGTCTCAGGGATCCCTGTGTGTAACAGAATAAAGAATAGTGATGCAGTAAGTGCTGCAACCCCCCATTAATGTACATTCAGGCCCTGAGACACATTTGTATGGGTGGCTGTGACTGGTACGGCAGTTTAGCTGTATAATGTACCCTTGCTCTGCTGATCACACATTGACAGCCTCATCTAAGGATAAGCCGTTAAAGTGTTTTTCCTTAGAAAGCCCTTTTATTTGAATAAAGTCTGCATATAATTATGCGTGTTTTGTAGAAATGCACATAGGCATTACAGACAGGTATATAATATGTGGTTTACAGACACTAACAGGTCATTTAGGAATTAGTCTGAGCTGGGTGAATATTATGGTCCTTATAATGGATTGTAAATTATTTGAATTGGGGTTAAACTTGATGATAATTTATGTCTTTCATAAAATGTCATATTTGAGTAAAGATAGTTGCAGCAGAGAAGTATATGGTGATGGTTGGTAACAGTTCACCAGGTATTTATGGCAGTGACCAGCTATATAATTATGTTGTAGGCTTCCCCCGATGATTGTACCAGTTGTTAAAATGTTGATGACCTAAGGTGTAAAGCGGTTTCCAAGAATTTGCATAAAAATATTTATATTGCTCATCTTATAGTGCTCCTAAATTACAGCCTGTAATATCACCTAGAGATTATACCTCAACAGTTCAGATCCTGTAATGGAACTAGTGTTTTATACATCAGAAAAAAAAAAAAACTCAAACAGCTTGTATCGGATTCCCTGTGAAGTTTAGTGTGGAAACTTGTGCTTTCCCTGTGCTGGATGTGCAAACCACTTTAGTCACTTGATCTCCTGGTCTCGACACAAAGTGGTTTCCTGTGTTTCCAGACTTCCTGTCATCAAACAACTGATGCAGATATGCTGGAATCCCACAGAAAATGTATTGGTTGTACATTGCAAAGTGGCTAACTAGAGAAGAGATTTTTTTTTTTTTTTGCTCGACAACCCTTTGAAGGCTTCAAGCACATGGCTGAGCTGCGGGCAGGAGACTGTATGATAGCACATGAAGTCTGCTGCAAATCTATACCGTAAAGCTTTTGTGTGTCATATACAGTGCTGAATGCTGAAATCCACATTTCTTCTAGGGTAGAATAACTTTATAATACGGCATCCAATGGATTAGACTGTAATATTTTCCTGTTGGAATCCAACAGACAATATAGAGAGACAGAAAGCATCCATGCACCTCTAGGGGTGCGCTATTGAGGCTCTGTACACGCAAACCACAAAACCCTCTTTTTTAGATGTTGAACCAGTAAAAATGATGGTTGCTAAATGGGATGTTCTAAACATGAACATCTATACCCTGTGGATTTACCAAAATATGTCTGATAGATGTGGGATCTACACTAATGTGAGAAATGGCGTCTTATGGACGTCCACCAGCCACCACCCATCTGGTAAAGAGGCCACCAGCCAGTCAGTGTCTGGAAGATGTCAATAGGGCATATGAACAAGGATTGTCGAATAAGCAATATTCTAGAATATATTAAGCAATAGCAAAGGTTTTGTCGGTTTTATCTTAGACTTTCTAAAGGGCACAATGAGCTACATTAATGTATGTAAACCTAAACTAAATTAATTATTTTATTGCTGCAATACATCTGAAAAGTAAATCTGAAGTTTTGTAGGTGACAAATATCCCACAGCTCCTATGCATGCCTGTATACCTATGAATAGTCTTGTGCTTTGGATTGGGGCACTATTCACTTTGCCAAAATATCTGCATATGGCTACCTGAACGCGACTATGGCTACCTGAACTCAACCAGAATTTGTGCTAAAGTTGTCTGTAATGATCTGCTGCTTTAGCCTGCCCACTCATCACTGATTGACAGTTTCCAACCTATCACAGCAAAATCTCAGGGTAACTACTCCTTGTTGCTTCTTCTGGATCTCTCTGCAGCGTTTGACACTGTGGATCACCATCTTCTCCTCAGCATGCTCAGCGCCATTGGCCTCCAGGACACCGCTCTCGCTTGGTTTTCATCTTACCTGTCTGATCGCTCCTTCAGTGTCTCATTTTCTGGTTCTATCTCCTCTCCCTCTTGCTGTTGGAGTTCCTCAGGGATCGGTTCTAGGTCCTCTCCTCTTTTCATTGTACACAGCCCCCATTGGACAAACCATCAGTAGATTTGGTTTCCAGTACCATCTCTATGCTGATGACACCCAATTACACACCTCTTCCCGTGACATCACTCGAGCCCTGCTACAAAACACCAGTGACCGTCTGGCCGCTGTCTCTGACATCATGTCCTCTCTCCATCTGAAACTAAACCTCACTAAGACTGAACTTCTTGTCTTTCCGCCATCTACTAACCAACCCCCCCCTGCTATTTCTGTCTCCGTGTGTGGCACCACCATTTCTCCTAGGCAGCAGGCCCGCTGTCTAGGGGTTATATTGGACTCTGATCTGACCTTCACCCCATATATCCAATCCCTTGCCCGCTCCTGTCACCTGCACCTCAAGAACATCTCCAGAATCCGTCCATTTCTCACTGTGGAAACAACTCAAACTCTCATTACTGCTCTTATTCTTTCTCGTCTTGACGGTCTACCGCTCTGCAAACTCTCATCTTTCTCTCCAGCCGCTATACTGATGCCTCTACCCTGTGTCAGTCACTGCAGTGGTTGCCCATTCAGTACAGGATACAGTATAAGCTCAGCATTCTCACTCATAAAGCTCTCCACAACGCTGCCCCCCCCCCCTACATCTCCTCCCTCGTCTCTGTCTACCACCCGACCCGCTCTCTCCGCTCTGCTGCTGATATCAGGTTACACTCATCAATCATTCGAACCTCCCATGCCCGTCTCCAAGATTTCACACGTGCGGCACCAATTCTCTGGAATATGCTACCGCGGGCGATCAGGCACATTCACAACCCTCACAGTTTTAAGAGGGCCCTGAGAACACATCTTCTCAGTCTGGCCTACCAAGATCCCTAACTGCTATCACACACATCTGTCACTCCCTGCACTTGGGCACTCACAGGCACTTATCTGTATATAGATGTACAGTCTGGGTGGCAGGTTCATCCATTTTTCATGTAAACCACCCCCTATTTATGAAACATGGCTGGACCATTGTAAACTTGGCACTTCTTACCGTATGTTTCACCCATACACCCTAATAGATTGTAAGCTCTCACGAGCAGGGCCCCCACACCTTGTGTCTCATCTGTAAGTACGTTTAATGTGTAATGACTGTATGTTTACCCTTGAATTTTTAAAGTGCTGCAGTATATGTTGGTGCTATATAAATAAAGATTATTATTATTATTAGTGGTGAGTGGGCGGTGTAGAGTAGTAGATCATTACTAGGGGTTTTGCCAGGACGTGCCTTATCTGCTAAGAATCAAATGTAAACAAGCCAAGTTAGCTGAGAGAAAGACACAGCCAGAGCACAGAGCCATGCATAAGGGATCGTGTGAAATGTTCACTCAAATAATCAAACTACAACTAGTGGATTCTGTATACAAAAGACAACACCTTTTCTCCACAGCAGCTTGAAAGCTTCTTCATGTTCTCTGTCATCAGATAAAGCAGGGATCTACTCAGATAATCACACTTCAACTAGTGGATTCTGTATACAAAACACAACATATTTCTACCCGGTGCCTTGAACGCTTCTTCAGCTCCCTTTCATCAGATAAGAAGTGTTCTCTGCGCAAGCCCGGCCAGCAGCTCCTGTCAGGTCGTATCTAATAGAAGCTTTAAAGTAACTAAGGGCAGTAAGGCAGCCTGTAGCTCTCTCAGACTGCAATTTTTGTAATCACATATATTTAGGAAAGTGATTAAATACCCATTTTGGAGGATCTCACGTCAAAATTACATCGTGGCAAAACCCCTTTAACAATAAGTTATATTGTAGGTTTTCTTAAATGGATTTAGGTTTTAGAGAGCTACCACTATGAGCACTGCAGTTCATGGCCTGTTCTGCTAGAGATAAGTCCAGCCTGATACACTGCATTTGGGACATCCCGAATATTTTCCCAAGTTTGGCCGAGCTGCTCAAGCAATCCTACCTATGAGTATTTCATGGTAACAGACTACAAACAAATATTTTGTCATCTGATCCTGAAGACGCTTCCTTCTGTACATTCCCTTCTTCCAACTAACCATGCATTTCGGGAAATTTGCAAAGAGGACAATTGAAAGGAACTGCAGGATCAGGTTACACAGGATTTGTTTGTAGTGGATTACCCTGGAGATGCATATGCTGCCTAGGACCTGTAAATGCAAATCTAGACTTTTTAAATCAAGACAAGACTGTGAATCTGCTTCATTGTATGTTACATTCATGGGAGGATTAAAATTGTTAAAGTGTGCATAATCTTTAAGTAACCTCAGTGCAATAAAGTTTTCCACAAAGTGTTGCTTGATGAGCTATACATGACTGCTCTCCTATAGTGACTCTTCAGAGACCTCACATTCTCACTGTCCATGTGTCTTACCTGGTTCTTAATGCTTAGGACCTCTGACCTCAGCCTCTGGATTTTGCTGTTGAGCTGTGTGATGTGGCTGCGGTTATTCTCCAGCTCTGCTTCGTACCGTCCAGCTTGCTGTACCCCTTGCTGTAACTAAACAAGGACAAGACTTTACAGTTTTCTCACTGATATCTAATTCTGGCGCAATTATGTATGTCTCGGTGACTAAGAAAAATAACATCATATTACACATTTTACTTTTATCATGGTGGTCAGATATGCCATGAAATTTAAAAGGGTCATCTACTAACAGCCATATATCAGGGCCCCATTAAAATGAAAAAAAAAAAAAACTTCTAGTCACCTTCCTAAGTTTCCCAGTTCCAGCGCTGTGTCTCTCAGGTCTTTATACAGGGATGTCACTGCTGCGGCCACTGATTGGCTCCAGCAGTCATGGTGATATAAGTAGGGGCATGTGACCGAAACAGCCAATTAGTGGCTGCAGCAGTGATGTCCTTGTTCGGAAGTACAAGAATGAAAACAGAAGACCAGAGAGACGCAGCACAGGAATCAGGGACTGGAGTAAGATGAGTATAGGTTTTAACCCCTTATCGCCGGACCCAGTTTTGGCCTCTCTGACAGAGCCCTATTTTTTAAATCTGACATCTGTTACTTTATGTGAGATTAACTTTTTGAAACTTTAACCTATCCATGTGATTCAGAGACTGTTTTCTCGTGACATATTGTGCTTTAAGATAGTAAGAAATTTTGGTCCAAAAAAATGCTTGTTTATTTGTGAAAAATATCAAAGTATCGTGAAACATTTGAAAAATTTACCATTTTCAAACTTCAAAAATTTCCACATGTAAGACAGATAGTTATTCCACTCAAAATAGTTTATAACTAGCATCTACCATATGACTACTGTAGGTTGGCATCATTTTTTTAAATGTCTTATTTTTTTAACGACATTAGGAGGCTTAGAAATTTTGTAGTAATTTTCAAATTTTCAAGAAAATTTGCAATATACTTTTTTTTAGGGACCAGTCCAGTTCTAACGTGATTTTGATTGGCCAGTATGTTAGATATCCCCATAAATGACTTCACTACACCCATTAAAGTATTCAAAACAGAATTTAGGAAATTTATTGACCCATTAGGTATTTCACAGGAATTAAAGCAAAGTGGAGGTGAAATATCAAAATTTCACTTATTTTTCAGATTTTTTATTTTTATCCATTATTCACAGGAACACAGTAGATGTGCCCAGGGAAATGCCACTTAATATTTATTCCCCAGATTCTGCCGTTCTCAGAGATATCCCATATGTGCGCCTAGTGCGCTATTTGGCTCAACCACAAGTCCCAGAGTAGGAGGAGCACCTACCGGACTCTGGGGTCTCATTTTCATTATGATTTTATTCAGGCGCTATTTCAGGTTTGCAGACCCCTAAGGTGCTAAACTTAATAAATACCCCTAAAAAGACCCCATATTGGAAACTACACCCCTTAAGGAATATATCACATGCAGTGAGTATATCGACCCAACAGGTGTTTCACAAATTTTTTTTGCATTAGGCTGGGAAAATGAAACTTTTTTTTTCAACAGTCTGCAATTTTAGCTGAAAATGTTTAATTTTTACAAGGATTCCTGGAAAAAACGCACCCAAAATTTTGTCACGCAATTTCTTCCAAGTTTGGCAATTCCCTACATGTGGGTGTAAACTGCTGTTTGGACACATGGCAGGGTGTACAAGGAAGGAAGTGCTATTAGGCTTTTGGAACGCAGATTTTGGTGGGGCCATGTCGCTTTTGCAAAGCCCCCAAAGTACTAGAACAGGTGAAACCTTCCAGAAGTCGCCCCATTTTCGATTCAACACCCCTCAGGGATCTCATCTAGGAGTGTACTGTGCATTTTGGGCGCACAGGTGTTCCATAGTTTTTTTTAGTATTAGGCTATGGAAATGGGGGGGTGGGGTGGGAAACGCAGGTCCGCCATTGTTTTATGGGCTACATTTTTACAGCGTTCGCCGTGCAGTGTAAATGGATAACTTTACTATGGGGGTCGGTACAATTGCAATGATATAAG
Organism: Phyllomedusa bahiana; assembly: GCA_025379985.1. Classification (NCBI taxonomy): domain Eukaryota; kingdom Metazoa; phylum Chordata; class Amphibia; order Anura; family Hylidae; genus Phyllomedusa; species Phyllomedusa bahiana. The sequence continues at coordinate 18,264 of JAODAL010038051.1, forward strand.
TTTTATATAGTTTTTTTATATTTCATTACTTTTACACAATAGAAATAGGTCTATAAAAAAATTGCATTTTTAAGTTGTCCTATTCTGACAGCCATAGCTTTTTTTTTTCTGTATACAGAGCAGATTATGGGCTTGTTTTTTGTGGGATGAGTTGATGTTTTTATTAATACCATTATAGGAGGCATATGACGCTTTGATCACTTTTTATTAAGGTTTTTGTGGGGTATTTTGAACAAAATACAGCAATCCTGGTAGTGTTTTTTATTTTTATTTTTTACAGCGGTCACCGTGCGGTATAAATGACATGCTAGCTTTCCTCAGCAGGTCAATATGATTACAGTGATACCAAAGTAGTATTTTTTATGTTTTACTGCTTTTACACAATAAAAACACTTTTATTCAAAAAGGAAAACACGTCGCAGCATCGCCATAGTCTGAGAGCCATAACTTTTTTTATTTTTCTGTGTAAGGACCTGTATAGGGGCTTGTTTTTTGCGGGATGAGTCGACGTTTTTATTGGTATCTTTTTTGGGGGACAAGACTTTTTGATCAGTTTTAAATCCGTTTTTTGGAAGACAGTGTGATGAAAATACTGCAATCCTAGTAGTGTTTTATTTTTAACAGCGCTTATTGTGCAGTATCTATGACAAGTTAGCTTTACTCTGTGGGTCGATACAATTAAGGCGATACCCAATTTATATAGTTTTTAATGTTGAAGTACTTTTAAAAAAAAAGTGTTTTTATTGTGTAAAACAATTTTTATGCATCGCTATTTTCTGAGAGCCATAACGTTTTATTTTTCCATATACTGAGATGTGTAAACATTTTTTTTTTTGCGGGATGAACTGATGTTTTAATTGGTACAAATTTGGCGTTTATAAGAGTTTTTGATCGCTTTTATTCCATTTTATGTGCTGCGGGATGAACAAAAATCGCAATTCTTTGAGTGTTTTTAAAAAAAAAAATTTAACAGCATTCACCGTACGGGTTAATTAATATAACATATTTATAGGACAGGTCGTTATGCATGTGGCGATACCAAATACTTTATTTATTTTTGATCTTTTTGGGGGCGACTGGCGTTTGGAAAGGGGAAAAGGGCGATGTACGTGTTTTTATTTTATTTTTTGTGTTTGTGTTTTACTTTTTTCACTTTTTTCACTTTTTTTTTTACTTTTTTACACTTGTTTACACCTTTTTTTTTTTTACTTTTCCCCATAGGGAATTTGTAACAGCAATCTTCAGATTGCTGTTACAAGGCAGGCCGGTACATAGTATTGCTGCTGTGTACTGATCGCCATGTATTGTGGGCATCGTGACATCACAGACGGCCCTGGGTAGTGATCTTCACTTCCTGGGGTCGTCGGGTAAGTGATCACTGCTGCACTGTAGTGTGGCAACGTACCGGGAGCAGACAGGAGGGGCTCCCTCCTCCTGCCTGCGACTTAGCTCCGACGATCTTAATTGATCGTCGGAGTTAAGGGTTTAATACCCGCGGCCAGAGCTCACTCCGGCCGTGGGTGATGTGGCATGAGGCCAGCGGTAATATACCACTGATCCCATGTTGCAATCGTGCGGGACTCGAATCGCCCACAAGCACCACGATCGCCAGAATGTATTGGAGGAACCACCATTATGTCTTTTGTCTGCATTGACGACATTGGTGTCCTGTGCTGGATGAATCAGGGGCTCAGGTGTCTGATGACAGCCAGGACCTTGATCTAATGTTGAAGAGTGGACAGACCTCAGATCCTAACTGTTTAACCCCTTAGATGCTGCAGTGAATATATGACCATTGCATCTGCGTGGGAAGGGGTTTCCTTTCTCATACCACAGGCACCCCATGTGATGTGTTCCCAGACCGCAAATGTGTTTATTCCTAAGTCTGATTTCTGTGTATGCTTTTTAGGTCCTGTTACAAGTAGGGCTCAGTAGGATGCCTGGACATGTAGTACATTTCATTACACCTAAGTCACCTAAGTCAGTGTATCATATCAGCAATCAAATTACTTAATATTTAAGTCCCTTAGTGGGACTAAAAAATAATTTTAAAAAAATTCCAAGTAAGATAAAAAAAAAAAAGAAATTCCAATTTTTCCCTAGTAAAATCCCTATTTATAGAAAATATAATAAACCAAACTTGGTATCGCTGTAGCCATAATGGCCCAAACTACAAAATTATCACACTATTTGTATTGCATGGTGAATAGCATAAATAATTTTTTTAAAATGCCAAAAATGCTTTTTTTGCTAATTTTCTTCCCAAAAAACATAATAGCGATCGAAAAGTCTTATGTACCCCAAAATGGTGCCAATAAGAAGAAAAAATTATTACGCAAAAAAGAAAGCCCTCATTCAGATCTGTCAACATAATTATGATAGTGTGAAATGGTGAATGATGTGAATTTAAAATGCAAAAAAACACTGGCGGAGTTAATTTTTTTTCCCCAGTCCTCCCTGAAGAGTTAATAAAAATTAATCAGTAAGTTTCATGTGCCTCAAAACGATGCCATTCAAAAATAAAACTTGACTCAAAAAAACCCCCAAGCATCATATGTCGACAGAAAAATAAAAGTTATGACTTTTCTAATACGACAATGAACAAAATTGCAAATATCGCCTCCTCCTCAAGAGGTTAATAGGGCCCCAATAGCGGATTACCCCTTTAATATTTATATCAGGAAGAAGCAGAAACTCCAGTTTGTTTAGTACTAAATGAATGCATTCAAGGTCAATGTATAACAAATACCTTCCTCCTTGAGAGCGATTGTGCCTCTTCCCGACTCCGAGCTGCAATGCTCTCATAGCGTTGCCTCACCTCCTGCACCACACTCTCCAGGTTTAGTGGACAGGCATTGGACATATTCACAAGCACCGAAATATCCTCAGACTCTTCCATCACTGCTTGTAGTTCCTATGAAGATAAGTTAAGCAGGTTCAGAGGAGTGAATGATGGGTGACACCAATACTGTACGTACTATGCTACACACTAATTGTAAGCTCCGAAGCGGAATAGGTACAACATTGAGTCAAATATCATACTTCTGATTTTTAACACAAATTTAGTTTAGAGTGAAGAGTTTAGTATTTGAGAGAAGTGTTGAAAGACGTTTAATGAATAAAGTCATTCACTTATTACACAGACCTCTATGTATCAATACTGTGCATGTCATTGCCTATTTATACATGTAGAAAAAGCCCAATATCTCACCTGTTCATACACCAGCTTCATAAGCTCAATGGTCCCTTTAAGCTCCTGGAGTTTTGCTTCCAGTTCAGTTCGGTCTAAGCTACAAACGTCCACGTCCTATAAATACAAGAAGGTAATTTATGTGCATTAGTCTGTCTCTTCATCGTTGTATTAAAGGACCACTCCAGGTTTTTTTTTCCTGTTAGTTTATTAGAAATTGCTTCTAGGTGCACTGTAGTGCCCGTAATTTTACTCACCTGCAGCTGAATACAGGATTTCTCACTACTACCACTATGTCATGTGGCCTGCACTCTGAGCTGCTGAAACACACAGCATGGCTATGTGACTCAGAAGTGAGTCTCTCTATACATTCCTATGGGAGGTTCAAAGTTAGTCTCAGGAATACATAGAGAGATAGACTTCCTGTCAGCACAGTGACTTTCAGCTAATCAGAGTGCAGGTCACGTGACCTAACAGAGACTGTTACATCAGCCAGAAATCCTGTATGCAGCTGCAGGTAAGCAAATGTACTGCAGTGTACCAAAAATCAATTTCTAATGAACTAAGGGAGGGAAGGGGGGGTTGACCGGACAAAAAAAACGTGCTTCAGAGACTACAGCACAGATTTTCACTTGCTGTCTATGGGGCACTGGCTAAATACTGACTCCGGCGAAAATCCGACCAAAAAACAGTGCTGTGTAGACAAAGCCTTAAAATCTTTTCCACTTTATCTTTGCACCAGTAGTGATTAATTTCCCCCAAAAACTCATGTACAACATCACATCATTAGGTAGACGTTTTTTGGTGCGGTTTTCCAGTACTGAGTGACAGTGAAGCTGCTTTTATTAACAGCAGGCTCCTTTCCATTTCTAAAATTGTTTAGAAGGTGTTTTAGGTGAGTAACTAATGATTGTGCTTGGACTTCACACATTGAGTTTTCGCTGAATTTTTCAACTGTATCTCATGCCCAAGCAATTGTATGATTGTACAATTTTTTTTTAATTAATCCTCATTTCACCTTAATTATAAAACCACCAGCTTTAAAAAACTGCATGCAGTATCGCAATGTGTGCACCTACACATGAAAAACATTTGTTTTTTTAATTCAAGTGGCTTTGTCAGTAACTAATTTGAAGCACAGGTGAAATGTGGCCTAGATCTGTTAGTGCCAGTTTTGTAATTGCCAGTTTTTTAAGTGACAGCTTTTTGAAGTGATAAAATATGACAGAAGTGAGCAGCAGTGGGCCAGAATTTTTCATAATTTTTGTGAGTAACCGGTCTTTTTAAAGTACAGCTTATTCACCATGCTTCATCTACCTAGTAGCCATTCGCCTCCTATCCGACCACTCAGTCATGCCCTCGGAGAATTCTGTCCACATCAGCTCCTCTCTTCTTCCCTCACCCATGCACACGTCCCATGCACTATTCACTTACTTTAACTACCCCAAGCCACCTACTTTCATGGAGCCAAACAAACGTCGCTCATATACATCACTGAAACATCTGCTGTCACTTTTCATTCTCCTGCTGCTTGCTGCAGGGGACATCTCTTTACTGCTAATCCAACCTCCTCTACTGCCTCCCACAGAAACCCTGCTAAACTGTATAATATTCATTGTACATCTTTTCCTGCCCCTGTAACAAACTCACTGCTGTTCATGACCTGTTCCTCTCTAACTCCCTCAACCTGCTAGCTGTCACAGAAACATGGCTCCAGCAATCAGACACAACTTCCCCTGCTGCTCTCACTATGGTGGCCTACACTTCACCCACACTCCCAGACCTGAGAACAGGCAGGGTAGAGTAGTTGGCATACTTCTTTCTCCACACTGCACTTACCAGGTCATTACTTCCGCACCTTCCCTCACTTTCCCTTTCTTTGAGGTTCACACCCTCAGACTCTTTTTGGCCATGTTCTCTCAGAGTCGCGGTTGTGTACAGACCCCCTCCGGCTCACCCTGACAGTTTCTGGATCATTTTGTTGCATACCCATTTCAACATCCCCATGTATAACCACATATCTTCTGCTTCTCAGTTTCTTACACTATCGTCTTCCCTTGGACTCTCACGATTTACAGATTCCCCCACCCACAAGGATGGGAACTCTCTTGATCTGGTTTTCTGTCGTCTCTCCTCAAATTCTAACTTTACTAATTGTCCTTATGCGCTGCTCTCTAATTGTAACCTTATCTCCTTCACTATCATTAATCCTCAGCCTTTCTCTCATGTTCAGAAATCTCCACTCTTTAAACACTCATAGACACCATACAGTCCTCACTGTCTCCAATCTCCTTTGTCTCCTGTCCTGACCTGGCCGTAAAACAATACAATGTAACTCTCTCAGCCACCCTGGACATAGTGGCAGAGTCAGATGCCGGCAGCCGTGGCACACACCTTAAACTGACTTTCTTCAGCAATGCTCCAGGTGTGCTGAACATCTGTGGAGAATGTCAAAGCTATCTGCAGACTTTCTCCACTACAAATTCATGCTCAGGACTCAACACACTGCCCTTCACTGCGCCAAACAAAAGTATTTCACCTCCCTCATCTCAACATTACACAACAACCCAAAACGACTTTTTGACACTTTCTACTCCCTCCTCAGGCCTAAAGCTCAGGCTCCGGTCACTGACCTCTGTGCTGAAGACCTGGTCACTCACTTCAAAGAGAAAATTGACAGTATCCAGTAAAACATCAAATCTAAGCCCCCAAGTAACACCCATCCTGTCCCTCCCTGCACCTTTCTCTAGTCTGCTCTCAGCACTTGACCCAACGACTGAAGAAGAAGTATCCAGGCTTCTCCTGTCTGCTCGCCCCACCACATGCTCTAGTGACCCCATTCCCTCCCACCTCGTCCTGTCCATTTCTCCAGCTATCATCTCTCACATAACTGCAATCTATAACCTCTCTCTCTTCACTGGGATCTTTCCATCCTCCTTTCCACACGCCATCATAACTCCTTTACTAAAAGAGCCCACACTGGATCTGTCCCATGCTGCTAAATGCCGATCAGTCTCTAACCTTCACTTCATCGCTAAACTCCTGGAACACTTGGTCTCTGCTAACTCTCTTCTGGACCCTCTGCAATCAGGTTTCTGCACTTTACACTCCACAGAAACTGCTCTAGCTAAAGTTTCAAATGATCTCCTGACAGCTAAATCTCAGGGTATCTACTCATTGTTGCTTCTTCTGGATCTATTTGCAGCGTTTGACACTGTAGATCATCAACTTCTCAATTTGAGGTTCTTAGCATACATTTTTGATCAAAACAGTGAGTGCCCATCCACCACGACAAGGTAACCTCAGATCAAATGGAAACCTACATTAGCATCTTACCTTGCTTTGTACCCTCTCAGTTCTCCATGCTTTGAGGGAAGGAAGGTCCCAGCTACACTCTGTTCTGACTAAAGACAGTCTGTGTGGACAGGAAAAGTGCACAACCAAAATGGAGGCTACAGATACATTGTTGTGTTTGCATTGTTTGCCACCACGCCAGCATGCACCCATATAATATTCTTTCAAATTCTTTCAAATGTGCTGATCATTCTTTTAGGGGTATTTTTTGCATGGTGGAGTGGCATGGTGGACTGTCTATAGTCAAAGCAGAGTGCGGCTGAGACCTTCATTCCCTGAAAGTATGGAGACCTGACAGGGCACCAAGTGAGATGAAATATTAGTGTAAATCCACATCGTAACTGAAGTCACCTTGTCACAGTGGAAGGTAACTCGCAGTTTTGGTAAAAAATGTGCGCTAAGAACATCAAATTTTCATGAAACCAATAAACAGTAGAAATGTATTGGAAAATATATTCCCTTTGATTGTCCTTTAGCGTTTGTAGAGTACATTTTTCTCATCATCTGGACGTATCCTTAGGCTTCCTTGCCATTTTTTTCTGTCACTCTAGTATTTTTATAATGTAACAATTCTTTGTTCTTTCTTTCTTTGCTGATACAAGTTGACCACAGTTTACATTCCCAATATCACAACATGACAGGAATAATACAGATCATACCTGTGAAATCATCTCCAATACAATGACAATTCGTAAGTTTTCCATGAGTCATGTGCACTGTTGTACCAAGACCTTACTGAATATGTATTTAACCTATCATTTAGTTTTAAACATAAAACCGCATCATTCATTAGTCATTACACTTGCTCAGTCAATAAATATCATTGTATCATTAATTGGCAGTCACCGTTTTTTATTACTAATGGTAATTCATATTGTCACAAATCCTAACTGATCCCCATGAATAACGGGAAGCCAAATATGTATGCTCGTATACTTATATTCATTCATTATGTACGGTTTGAAATTTATTCAAGCAACAGAAATAAATTTAGGCTGGGTTCACATGTTGCTTTTTTCAATTGCATAAAAAACCTAAGCAACAAAAAATGCATGGTTTCTTTTTCACATCTGATTGTCTGACTAGGACTTCAGCTGGTATAAATCCATCCTTAGTGGTCACCTGTGACATCGTCACCTGTGGCCCTGTTCAAAGTGTGGCTGTTCTAAGTGTGGATGAATTAAAACCAGGATTGAACAAGGATTGCAAAAGTAACAGCTACTCATATTCTTTTCCACTAACAGCTTGCTAACTTATCTCACACTATGCTTTTCCTTCCTTCCATTATCTCAACCTCCATTTTCCTGATACTGATCGCCTATCCCCAAACCCCTTCGCTGGGCAATGTGTCTGTTGCCACCAACCTCTTCCCCACTATTAATGCCTTCAATGCCACACCAAACAGACCCAACCAAATTACAGTCCATCCTACTCCCACCTGCTCACCCTCTTTCTGCTCCTCCTGGTCCCTAACCCAGGGCCCCCTCAACACATTCTCATGATTGTCTCTGCCTTTCCTAACAGATTCAACACTACAAACTCTGTTAACCCCTTCAACCTAAAACTCATTCCCTTGATCCCTGATCCCCCTCTCTCTCTAGCAGGAGCTCCCTGGAACGCACGGTCTGTATGTAAAAAACTCTCCTACATACATGAATCTTGACCCACTGCCATCCTACCTAATCCCAGACTTCAGCATTGTTATCCTCCCAGCCCTCACCCACCGATTCAATCTATCCTTAACCTCTGATATCTTCCCTTCCTCCTTTAAACATGCTACCATCACACCCATCCTAAAGATACCATCTCTCGACCCCTCCTCTCTGTCCAACTATCGCCCCCTCTCACTGCTTCCTTGTGCCTCCAAACTCATTTAACAGCACGTCTATCTTCAACTGGCGTCTCAACTGTCCTCTAACTCACTCCTTGACCCACTACAATCTGGTTTCCGACCCCATCACTCTACCGAAACCGCCCTAACCAAAGTCACTAATGACCTAGTGACTGCTAAAGCCTCATGCCACTACTCTGTGCTCCTCCTCTTAGAACTGTCCTCTGCCTTTGACACTGTCGACCATTCCCTCTTGCTACAAAATCCTCTCCTCCCTCGGCATCACGGACTTGGCCCTCTCCTGGATCTCCTCATACCTCTCTGATCAGGCATTCAGTGTCTCTCACTCCTGCACCACCTCTTCCTCTCAATGCTCTCTGTTGGTGTCCCCCAGGGGTCAGTCCTGGGCTCGCTACTCTTCTCTATCTACACTCTTGGCCTGGGTCAGATCATAGCTTCATACGGACTTCGATACTGACACCAAACTTTACATCTCCAGCCCTGATATTAACTCTCTTCTCACCTGGATCCAAGAATGTCTATCATTCATATCCTCCTTCTTCTCCTCCCGCCTCCTAAAACTAAATGTGGAGAAGACCAAATTCATCATCTTTCCACCATCCTACTCTATCCCTCTACCTGATCTATATATCACTGTCAACAGCTCTACACTATACAAGAACATTTTATAGAAAAACCTTTTTAATGTATTTTATTAATTATTATTTACATATATAGTGCCAACATATTCCACAGTGCCGATATGTATACACTCAAAGAGTGCCCTCCCAAGTGGTTTTTCTCATCTAGTTTCCCGTTCTCATGCACACACGTGATCAAGGACTGATTTCATAAGAAGCCACTTAATTAAAGTATTTTTGGAGCATGGGAGGACACCAGAATAGTCTTATCTGATGTAAACCAGGCAGCAGTGCTATCCTCTAAACTAACTCTAAGGGATATGCCAACTTTCTTACTGTACTCATCTTACACAATTCTGCTTTCAGAAATCTGGAAAAAATCTGTAGCTCATCACTCATTTAGACCCTCCATAGCCATTCATTTTATATTTTATATAGGGTAGCATGGTGGTTTGCCTTGTTGCATTGCATCGCTGGAGTCCTGAGTTCAAATCTTGAGAGGCAAAGCATCTGTAAGAAGTTTGTACATTTGAAACCAGAAGTTTACATACACTATATAAAAAGCCCCATCTGCATGTTTTTCTCACTATCTGACATGAAATCAGAATATACCTTACCCATTTTAGGTCAATTAGGAACCAAAATTATTTAATTTGCCAAATGCCAGAATAATGAGAGAGATTTTTTAAGGCATTTTTATTACTTTCTGCAAAGTCAAAAGTTTACATACATTAGGATTACTCTGCCTTTAAAAAATTTGGAACAGCCCATATGATGATGTCATGACTTTCAAAGCTTTTGATATGTTTATTGACAACATATGAGTTAGAGACACAGCTGTAGATGTATTTTAAAGCACACCAGAAACACACTGCTTCTGTGTGTAACCTTGGAAGCCTAAGAACACATTCTCTACTGTGAAACACGGGGAGGACAGCATCATGTTGTGGGGTTGTTTTTCTGCAGGAGGGACTGGTGCACTTCACAAAATAGATGGCATCATAAGGAAAGAAGATTATGTGGCAATACTGAAGCAACATTTCAAGACATCAGCCAGGAAGTTAAAGCTTGGGCAGAAATGAGTCCTCCAAATGGACAATAACCAGAAGCATAATGTCCTACAGTTTAAAGAGAACCTGTCACATAGTTTTTGCCCCCCTGGCTGAGGACAACACAAGCTAGTGACAGACCTGCTGTTTCCAACGCTGTGTCCCTTATTCTGTAAGATGCTGGAGTTTGTGTATTTAATGCTCAAATCTGCAGTTTTCAGCCAGAAGAGTCATTCGAAGAGTCCTTCAGAGAGTCAGTTTTTTTCGAACCCGGCCAATCGGATGCTAGCCCCGCCTACCTCAACTGACAACCCTATTACTTTAAATAGGTAGAAACATGTGAATAACGGTCAGTGGGTGGAGCTAGCCTTTGGTGGGTGGAGCTAACACCTGCTCATGAATAAGATTTGAGCATTAAATGCTCTAAAACGGCTGCATCTTACAGAATAAGGGACACAGCGCTGTAAACAGCAGGTCTGGCACTACCTTGTTCTGTCCTCAGCAAGGGGGGCACAACCTATGTGACAGGTTCCCTTTAAGGGCAATGCTGCCAAATACTAATGAAATGTATGTAAACTTTTGACTTTGCAGAAAGTAATAAAAATGCCTTAGAAAATGATCTCTCTCATTATTCTGGCATTTGGCAAATATAAATAATTTTGGTTCCTAACTGACCTAAAACGGGTAAAGTTTATTCTGATTTCATGTCAGACAGTGAGAAAAACATGCATATGGGTCTTTTTATATAGAGTATGTAAACTTCTGGTTTCAACTGTATGTTCTAGCTGTGTTGGAGTGGACGTCCTCTGATTTTCCCCATACTCCAAAAACATTTCTAGATAAATTTAATCTGGAATTTAGACTGTGCACCCCAATGGGGACAGAGAGCAATGTGATTAATGTTAATTTCTGTACAGCGCTGTGGAGCATAACAGCACTATGTAAATGAATTCAGTAAATATAGGAATTGTTTCCTACAAGTCTCTAGATATCTGGTAATAGTTTCTTATATGCTTGGGCCAATGAAATATACATCTCTGTTACTTCTTGGTGTCATTATACCAACATGCTTTGTTTTACTGTCTATAACCTGTTATCCGTATACCAGGGACTCAAAGGATATTAAAGCTACGTTGCAGGGACTGGCTGAACAGGTCTTTCTCGGATGTTGGCAACTTTACTAGATGATCCCAATAATAATAGTAGCTAGATTGTGTTGTTTATCCTCGCTTGAGCAAAAAGCTACATGTTCTGAATTTACTGCTCTGTTGTTCTTTTTATACGGGTTCAGTCAGGAATGACATTTTATAACATCTTTATGCTACATTTTTTTTATCTGTACATTATAAACTCCCTTGGAATACCCTAAGTTCATTTTTGGATGGAGAACAGCTGAGGCAGTATGTTTTTTTTTATGAAACCAGGGCATAATTATCTTTTTGTCTTACTACAGATATGGCAGAGGGGAGAGGCTCCTGCTGCAGTCTGTTGTGTTATACTCAGTCACGGAATAGTGAAGAGGAGGGGAGGCATGGCTGAGCTCCGGGGATTCAAAAAGATTAAAGATTTATTTATATATTTCTTAGTTTACATTGCAATATTAGGCAAATAGGTTTGAAGGAAATGAGAAGAGTAATATTTAAAGGGGTGTTATCGTTTCATTAAATGGTCTTCAGAATAAGGGGACAGTGAAAACAAGCAACTTTGCAATTGGATGTCATTAGCAAAGCTGCCTTGTTCTCACAGTGTCCCTTATCTTGTGTTTTTATTTACACTGATATCCAGTGTGGGTCTAATCCCTCCTGATCCCTCCTCCTTGCAATTCACTAGCTGAGAGCTCATTTACATTCTGTACAGCCCCTGGGTCGATTCACGGGCTGTACAGAATGACTCAGAGTTAGGGGCCATAGCATTTTTCTGTCTCCACACCTAGCAGAAACAGACTTCAGCAGATTGTACAATGAGAAAACATGACAGTTTTGACCCTGTGCCTAACTCTCCTGCATACACGCAGATCTGTGCCGTTCTTAGAAAGCTGTAATACATCTCCAGCTGTGAGAGGAGATCAGTGCTCAGATTAGATTGAATGCAGCCTGTGGTATGTATACAGCTCTAACGAAATAAGACTGATAGGGAGAGACACAGTGATATGTGGACTCAGAGGGTAAGGGGGGGGGAGTCTCAGGCCAGCAGTGAAGGGGGGATGATGTCATCCAGCTGGGAGGGGAAGAAACGCCCCTGCATTCACAGAGTTGAGAAGCTCAGAGCAGTGTGAATGAGCCGAAGTAAGGAAGCGATACATCCCCTTTAAGTAATAGATATTTGTTTTATGTTTCTTTGTAATTTTTTCATATTACTTTTTGGTCCCATGCAAAAAAAGTTATGTGTTCCAAATAAATGCACTGGGATGCGGCTTATGATAAGCTAAAAGGAGAACGGGATCCCAACCGATTCCCTGTTGCTCCAAGCTAAACGACTGACAAGGGTCAGGGACAACTAGCCATCTTTGGCCAAAACTAAGGATGACCTGTTTGTGCTTTGACATCCCCTGATAACTCAGCAAGATTTGTTTCCTCCAGAAGGAGAAGTTGGATTTAAAGCGGTTTTCTCCCCAAATTGATTAGTTTTAAACATGTAGGCAAAGGTAAAAAGAGACTATAACCAAATACATTGCTGTACTAATATCACTTTGTTTTGATGACAGAGGTGATTTTATCTTCTGCTTGTGTACACAAGTTTCTCCAGATAACCAGCCATCTGTCTTTGCTCTCATTGCTCCAGCTGCCCTGTCCGACCATGGTGACTCACTCCCTGCTGAGTGTTATTTCCAGCACAGGAACTTGTCTATCTATTACTGCCAAGCTTTAACCCCTTAGAGCTCTGTAGCCTTGTGCACTACAGGGCATACCAAACAACACTTATCCTGATTAGAAAGCATGTAAGTCATTGAATAGACCCTGAGCTGTCCACTCATATAAGGTATAGTTGATATGGTCAAAAAGGGACCTTCCTCTTGCCTTTCCCTTTGGATATTGTGATAATCTTGTGGCAAACAAAAAGTTAAATAATATAGATCACATCTTACACTGACCTCCTTGTTAGAGCAAATACTCTATGTATTATATCCATAATTTTGCTCCTGACCGTGCAGGCACAGTGGTGGTGTCCTGCGATCAGACTGCTGTAATAGCATGATGTGGGTGCTCTGCTGGTAAATTCCTTAGTCAATTAAAATAATGAATGCACTACTTACAGAACATTTTAAAAATCTGATACTTTTCCTGCAAATGTATAATATAAACCCAATTGTTGTTAGTTATGCATAGCACTATTACTATACCTTTTTCAATTGCACAAAGGCATATTCGAGTCAGTACGTAAACACGACTCATCTTCATACCTGGAAGGCAAGGGCAGAATATGGGAAAACTTAAAATAATGATTATCCCTTAAGAGGAAGCTATAGACACTTACTATATTTTACAAATAGATTTTCTGTACAATTAGAATAAGTTTAATTTATGTATTTTATGCCCTGAATATTTCTGTACATCCAATGGCCATTTTATTACAGATGCCTGCCCTTTCACAATTTATGCTCTTCTCTATGGAAATTAGACCCCTGACCCCTGAAAGCAGCAAATAATCAAGTAAGCAAGTTTTTATTGAATCACTTTCAGTGTAAATCCACATTAGAATGGGAACATCAAGCGATCTGAGCAACTCTGACTGTGTCACAGTCATCAGTTCAAGAGTAGCCAGTATTTAAAAACTGCCAACCTTGTGGGGTTTTCACATGCAATGGTGTCAACAGTATATAACGAATGGTGTGATCAAAGAAAAACACATCCAAATGGGATCATGTGGACATAAACTACTTGTTGATGAAAGAAGTTGGAGGAGGAATTTAAGAATCTTGGGATGAGGTGGGGAGAGGCTCCTGCTACAGTTGTGGACTAATAAAGAGGAGAAGGGGAGCCGTGGCTGAACTCCTGGGATTCATAGAGGATATTAATGATTTCTTTATATATACCATAGTTTACATTGTAATATGAGACAAAATATACCATAGTTTACATTGTAATATGAGACAAAATAGTATTAAAGGAAAGAAGGAAATAAAAAGGGACTATAACTACACAGTTATCCCCGTTCACTTCTATGGCAGTTATGAATACAGTGAGCAAGTATATTCGGAACTCCCATAGACTTAATTGGGGAAGAGCATTTTGCATTGTGGCAACGCCTCTTTAAGGGAAGAAGGTTTTTTTTGTACTTTTTTATTTTAATTACTCCTTTGACATCCCTGATCCTTTGTTTCATGAAGAGTTAAGACGAGCCAGAGGTTTTAGCAGTTGCCTATTTTCCTTTCTCTATGACAAGAAACATGCTTGTAGATACATGGAGTTACACATGGATTTACGTCACTAATTTCTCCTGAAATAGGTTGCACTGAAACTGTGCTAACAATCTTTTGGCTTGGGCTGCATTCTAGTCTTTGTGCAGAGCATTGCGCAATATGCATGGTGAACATTCATTGGTGTGGGCAGATGTGAAAGGTCGTGGCATAGTGATGTGAGGACCTGCAGATGGCGTCTGTGCTAAGCAACCAGTGCCACCACACAAAAAGCATATTTGCAGGCTAGGCTGTACCAGGGGATAGCCTACCAAAGACATAGAGCAGCACAGTAGGATTGGAGTCACTTTGTCACAACCTGATACAGGACATAACAGCAAATTGGGATTTATTTAACAAACAGACCTAAAAATGGTTCTTCATAGGACAAGGTGTAAAGACATAAATATGGGTCAGTAAAAACAAGATTAGGCCAGATCCATGTGATATGGTAAGGATTAGAGGGTCAGTATTATTGCAGAAACATCTGGACCACGTTCTACCAAACTGAACTTAGTTCACCATTGAACCCTCTGGTGAGCTAGATTAAGTTCAGTAAAACCAATGAGCATCCAAGTGTTTTGGCCATATGTAACCTCAAGCATTAGAACTGTTTGCAGTCGGAATATGGTGTTTACTTTGCCTCTTTATATGATAATAAAGAATAAACAGTACTTTGCAATCACAGGCCCTAGACTTACATTCTGGGTTGCTGCTCAAATTGGGCTGATTCAATTACTGTAGATTATAGGTTCCTCCCATTAATTTGGTGTTGCAGTTTGGAGTTTTACCAGTTCAATAAGTTATATATATAACCAATATGTTGTGAATCAGCTTAATAGATATAATTATAGGCTAATAAATTATTTACTCACTCCTAAATACCTTCCAGATGTCTATGCAAGACACAGAAGGAGCTTTCTCCTTTCCTAACCAATAAAATGTGTCAACTCAATAAGATATAGAAGACAGTACAGATATAATAAGCTCTGTATAGACCAGATGACAGATCCATGACCAAACAAATCTATTGCTAAAAAACCTCGATGCTTCCACATCCTTTACTAAACTTTTAAGGAAAACTGTCCAGATCAATCGACCTCATCACTTATTATGGGTTCCAGGACCTAACGTCAATGTTGCCTTATATTTCTAGACCTTTAGTCCAAGAATTGAGGTTGAACAATCATGTCAAGTAAATCATCCCAAGATCCCACAACCCTGAACTAACTTGTCTTTTGTTCCGTTGACGGAATCCATCAACTCCAACAGGTCCTTCTGAGTCTGGTTGTTTCTTTTGTTCACACCATTGACTTGTCCAAGAAGGCGACTTATATACGACAGGTAAATAGGTTCCAGGTCTTTTTCAGATTTATCTTCTACCTGCAGCATTGACCATCGTTCCTGCAAAATCTCACGCTGTTTCTCCAGGTATTTAATCTGAAAAACACAATTTGGTAAGGAGACAATATTTAGAATCTAAGGGGGATATGCATGAAACGTGTCACCGCCTCCAGTGATATTTCTAAGTAAGTTAGTGTTGCATTCGTCAGTCTGTATGGAAGTGTCTCACAGCACTTTATAAATGTGTGCCATTGTGAGACACATTTATGCGGCAAAATATGTCTCAGACTCACCACTATGAAATTAGTGTAGATTGGTAAGACAGTTTTGAGCCACATCATGTCAAGCCACATTCATAAATGTGTCTTATAGTACAAATCTGGCAGAATTGGCACATGCAACAAGTGTTGGGACTGTCAGATTTTGGTGTAGGACAGTTCATACATCTGTTGGACTAGGCTGCGTGATATTTTTTGGCTCAAAGCACACCAAAAAACTGGACAGCCCCGTCCATACATGTCACCCTAAGTGCATATATCTGATTTACTGATTCATGTGCTTCTTCTAAGACATGGTTATCAGCAGAGATTTACCTCATGTTACATATATACATGAGATTCCATCAGCTGATGTCTACATTTTCCTTAGTAGATGCCTTCCCCCATCCTGCTGACATTCCTGTCAAATTCCCCTATGACTTGGGTATGTCTAGAGCTGTATGTAACAGATTGAGTGTTGTCCTTACAAAACCTTTGTTTTCTTCTCTCCTGATCATGTTTTGTATAGACATAGGGATAACTGATATAAAATGATAGATTTGAAAACACTTTAGCGTAATTTGAAGTCACCATTGGTTTGTTTTAATGTGAAGGAATGGCTGGTGAAATAAAAAAAAAATTAGGATAAAACTCATATCCCCTCTCTTCTTACCTTGGATGCAGCGTTGCACCGTCCTCACTCTCTGCTGGTCTTCTGTTTTTTCCCAATCTTCTTCTAAATGAGATGTCACCATTGCAGCACATGCTATTGGCAGACATCACTAGACATAAGTGCTCCAAATAGTGATGTCTTCTAATGGCATGTGATCGATACAGCCAATCAGCGGCGGTGCGGAAGACCGGCGGAGAGTGAAAACAGGACAACACTGGATTCAAGGTGAAAGGAGAGGTGATTAAAGGTTTTTATTTTATTAAAGTGCAGCAGTATCCAATAGAAAATGTAAAATTAACTGGACACCCCTTTAAAAAAATTTTTTTCCAACAGGCTGTATGAGAAAAAGGGTCAACCAAGTGTGGTGATGCCCCTTACAGGCTTATGATGGTACTGTGAGAGGCCTAGTGGTGACATGCAGGTAGGGATCCAGGCTATCTGCCTGAATTCTTTAACTAAACTAGACTCCTTCCCCATCTCTACCTCAGCCATGAATAGGAAGAAGGCTTACTTAGTTATGGAACCAAGACCGCAAGCCCCATTCCAATATGTCCCAGACACCAAGAGCACGTAGCCTCCATACTCCCTTATTGTCATTATGATGTACCAGTCAAATGTCGGTAAGAGGTTAAAGGGACTTTAGCAATCATGTGTTGCACATTAATACAAAAACTGCTGAGGCCAGAGATTGGCTGCACGGTCAAGTGGATGATGCACATGGCTTCACTGATGAGAGACCGAACTCCCACAGCATTGGAACAATGGTGGTAAGAGAGGTGACTACAGTTTTTTTTTTTTTTTTTTTATTCTGCAGCACTACCAATGGGATTTGAATGTAGCATCTGGTGCCTTTCTTGCACGTCCTCCTCATGTTGTTTCATTGACTACAAGGGTATGCTAAATTTGTGAACTGTGTGCAATATTTTTTACACCTAAAGACACCTAGCCAAACCAGCCTACGTGTGATCTTCTTGAGACAGGAAGGGCCTGTCATTGGTTGCATGATGCCCTTTTGTACCATACAATCATCCCATGCCTAAAGATTCATTGTCTAAATAACATTTTGCAATAAATAAACTTGATGTGTAGCTGTACCCTGTGCAGGTTCATCTCCATAGATATGGGCACCAAGTGTGATTTAAGGGCCCGGACTCTAGTTCCCCGGCCATCATTGCTGTTGGTGCTCTATCAAATTGAGGCAGGTGTTACATCCCCAGGAGCAGGCCTGGAGACTTCTCAGATTTTGGTGAGCATCTAAAGATAATAGTCACACCAAATTCACATCCATCCATGTCCTGACTTTGTGAGTGTGGTACATATTTCCTGACGTTTGTTTCATTTTTGTTATTAGAATACTCTTGGCAAAAATTATCCAATAAAAAAATGGCTCATAGTGTCATCTTACTTTACCATCATTCTGTTCTCTAAGTTTAGGCCTTCATATGTT
Source organism: Phyllomedusa bahiana (assembly GCA_025379985.1). Lineage (NCBI taxonomy): Eukaryota > Metazoa > Chordata > Amphibia > Anura > Hylidae > Phyllomedusa > Phyllomedusa bahiana. The sequence continues at coordinate 36,446 of JAODAL010038051.1, forward strand.
AGTCTTTTTCTGTATAACCTCCTACTAGATGAGATACTAGCCATAAGGCTTTGAGCAAGCAACACACATCCAACATCTGGCATTCATCTCCTTTACATAGTGCAGACTAAAGCAAAACTGTGCGTCAAGTCAATGTGGATATTCTTATAAATATGGTGATACAGTAATCAATGAAAAAAAGTATATGTATGAAATAAATAACATAAAACCATAAGATTCTGTTTTGGCTTTAACAGATCAATGTGTTGCGATACTGGTGACTGGAAACTGATGAGATCAAACTATTGTCACATAGATCTCTTGAAATGATTATTGGACCCAATACAATTGATTAAATGGATTCTCGTTTATTCAGTATCATTGCCATAAGGATAAATAGTCTCATAACACATAGAGGTCAAAAAAGTGAACAAGTCAGGGTTGACATGATAACCAGGAAATGGCCACATGGCTGGTTCAATCTGAAGGAACTAGTCCACTGTTAGCACAGGCCTAATGGATGAGCTGAATTTCTACCCTTTGTATAACTGCAAAGCCTGTCGTATGCATGATATACAGTACAATAAAAAATGGGTTCATTTCTTAACAGTCTATCATTTTCTATGAGCAGTGTTGACTGGCCCATCAGCGTACCAGTGGATCCTCCGGTGGGCCACACCTCTCTCAATAATGTACAGCTTATATTTCAGGGCCCCAAATATTTAACATGCAACAACCTCAATCAGCTGAGATCCATTTAAACTTTGTATGTACAAAAGTTATTTAAATGTAGCCATGCACATGTCCTAAAGAGATAGAGTATGGGCCTTCCGAGTAATTTCCTCTGGGGGGCCCAAGATGCCTCAGTCTGACACTGTGAAAAAGCATTGTATGCAGCAGTGTAATATAAAAGCATAAATCTCTCAGCTCCCTCCTTTCCACTTATACTAACTTATTGAATTTAACCATTTTTACAATGTGTAGAAAAGCAAACTCCCATCATCATCTGTCCTTTCCTATGCACTTACCTTGTCTTTGAAGGAGGCCAGTTCACTGTTGAGCTTTCCTTCTGCATCGTCTAGGTTGATTGAAGGCAGGGGGTCACAGGTTACTGTCTCTTTGTGGTGCTTTCCCTCTGCATCTTCTAGTTTGAGTGAAGACTGGGTGTCACAGATCACTGTCACTTTGGTTTTGAAGGTCTCTTCAATGCTTTGAGTATAGGATACATTTGACGTACGGGACTCTGTTGTGAAGGTTTCTGATGGAGGAGGGCTGGGGAGCAAAGTACGTTCACTATGTCGAGATTCTGGACGCCAAAGAGGTAAGTCGTAAGAAGATGAATAGGAGAAGGCAGCCATTTACACCAGTAAGTATACTTGCTGTGGACTTCGGTAACAAAATCTTTTTTTGTTGACAGAAATCTGTGAGAGGCTCTGATTCCAGAGCGGGAGAGCACAGCCTGGGTGTGCCTGACACAGGGAGAGGCTGCAATTACCAGCCGTCTGAAAAATACAGCGGGGTGTCAGCCATTCGATATGCTAATGTGGCACACTGGAAAGTCTCTCACATGTGTCTATGGAAATACACCAATGTATAATATTCATATCCACTCTTAATGTGTGTTACATATATGTACTATGCACTACATGACATGTCGTAAAAGCTCTCTCTGGGGCACCAACCACAAAACTGCAAACAACATCTCTCTGTGCTTCTGCACGCTCGGACAAGTAGACATAGCTATTTCACAAGAATTTGAGACATTTCCAGAAGTGTAGGATTTAACTGATGTCATACTGCTACATGTGAAGATAAAGGGGCCACCAAGTGCATTGGACAAACTGATTAAACATGAAAGGCTTAAAGGGCTTTAGGGAAAGTGTTCCTCTTTGTGGAGACCGCCAGCTGGAATAGGGAGTTTTATAAGCCCAGCCCAATTTTCAGAGGGAGGGGATCATGCTCTGCTTCAGGATGTCACAGTACATTTGGCATTTATGTTTCCATCAATGAACTGTAGCTCCCCACAGCCGGCAGCACTCATGTAGCCCCAAACCATGACACTCCAACTACCATGCTTGACTGTAGGCAAGGCACACTTGTCTTTGTACTCCTCACCTGGTTGCCGCCACAAACACTTGACACCATCGTGAACCAATTTAGCTTACCGTGGTCTCATCAGACCACAGGACATGGTTCCAGTAATCCATGTCCTTAGTCTACTTGTCTTCTGCAAACTGTTTGTGGGCTTTCTTGTGCATCATCTTTAAAAGAGACTTCCTTCTGGGATCACAGCCATGCAGAATAATATGTTGCAGTGTGTGGAATATGGTGTGAGCACTAACAGGCTGACCCCCCTCCCACCCCTCCACTACTGTAACCTCTGCAGCAATGCTGGCAGCACTCCTATGTCTTTTTTGAAAAAAAAAAACAGTTTCTGTATATGACGCTGAGCCATGTTCAACCAATATTTTTTGGATGAACATGGCGTGGCCTGTTCTGAGTTGAAACTGTCTTGTTAAACCACTGTATGGTCTTGACCACTGTGCTGCAGTTTAGTTTCAAGGTGTTGGCAACCTTCTTTTAGCCTACACCATCTTTATGTAGCAACAATTCTTTTTTTCAGATCCTCAGTTCTTTGCCATGAGGTGCCATGTTAAACTTCCAATGACCGGTATGAGAGAGTGTGAGAGCGATAACACCGAATTTACCATACCCGCTCCCCATTCACACCTGAGACCCTGTAACACTAACAAGTCACATGAAACTTTGAAGGGAAAATGTCAAATTGGCACAATTTGTCCATTTTCACTTAGGGATGCACTCTCTTTTGTTACCAGCGGTTTACACATCGATGGCTTACAAAGGTATGAGGGATGTACTCACTTTTGTGAGATAATGTAGCCTTACGGGGGCTACATTTGCTTTGTTTCCCGACGACATACGCATTTCCTGCAGTCATCTTACTGTAACAGAAGTAGCTAGTAACAGCCGAGCTGATATGCCAATCGCTGCAGCAAGTGTGAGTCTGATCAGGAATTGTGAGTCTGAAGCTGGCTGCAGCTCCATCAAACTGCATGGTGAGAAAACCAGGATCCATTTACACAACAAGCATTTCAATTTGGTATCCACGTGGATTCCAACTTGAAATACTTGTCTAACAGCAAAAAGTAAAATCATCCCCATTGACATCAATAGAAGATATGCTCTTTAGTCCATACAGCGCACATTTTTGGAGGTCAGTTTTTTAAAT